>OU452238.1:4303184-4508184 GCA_911728455.2 Marthasterias glacialis
TTAACAATCTTAGGTCAGGCATCATCCACGGTTATCATGACACAACTATAAATAATTGTCACCAACGGTGGACGATGTCATTGGATAAAAAACGAAGCCCTGATGATGTGCTTTGTTTACTTTCAAAAAGCTTGGGATAACTACAGTTTGTAAAACATTTTACACAGATATTCAAAAAATAGTGTTGAATTTGTTGAAAACAAAAAACAAGGTTAGGATTTTTTCCTTGACTATTTTGCAAAATTTTTGAATTTGGTCACAACATCTGTCAACAAGATAGAATGTTTCCAGATTTTGCGACCCACAGAAAGCAGCAGCTAAATAACAATCGATAGAAAAAATGCGTCTTCTTTCTTTCATCCAGCTATGAAGAAATTTGAGATCAAACTTGGTAAAGAATCGGTAAAAACTTACCAAGTTTCACGGCACGGTCACGTTAGTGTTGAGCGTTGTGATTGTTCATGATTTGAGTTTGCTTAACATACGCCGAGGGGGGGGGGGGGCGTTAAGTTGTGGGATGTGGGGTTATAGGTGAGAACACCTCAACTAGTTACAGGTTCTAAATAGCCACTTTTCCTTTTCATGATGCAGGTGAAATTGACAGCAAGATCTTGATCACACTCCGCCAGCGTGAACAGCGCCGCATCCATGCCGTCATTGTAGACCCAGACCCCCTGCTGATGGGACGTTACAAGGCACTGACCGTCAAGGAGTCCGAGAAGCTACAAGGGATCGACTTTGAGTGGAGACAAGAAACACTGGAAAAGTTTCAGGAGGATCGGACCAAGACGGATGAAAAGTTTCATTTCATCAGTTGCTTCAACACGATCTATTACCTGGAAGACGAAGAGAAGTCTCTGAAGTATCTGTACGACAAACTTGACGTTGGGGGCGTCCTGATCATCACCATAATGTCAGGTATTCTTTACCAACTAGAAACACAGCACACTCTATTCAGAAACATGAAAACGCAAAATGGGTTGCGCCCGCTGTCGTTTGGTAGGCAAAACCAAAGATCGTTTGCGCGATAAATAGGGCCTACTAAATGGAAAAACTTAAGCCAAACAATCCCACCGACTAAAAAAGGTGAAGACAGATCGAACATTTTGTGTTCGGCAATAAATTGTGCCAATAATCCTAGCAAAATTGACACGTGGGAAGGGCGCCATCACGCGGTTGGTAGGTAAAAACGTTGCAAAACGGCACAAGTGTCTTGTGTTTTTAGTATCGTTGGCTTTACTTCGAATCCACTGAAGAAAAGAAATCATTTTACGTACGACGTTTGTTTCACACAGATTGAAACCCCAGAGCTCCAATATTGGCACAACTTAATTAATTAATTGTTTTTCGTTGTATACTTTGCAGGGGATGGAGGCTTTGCAAGATTCTGGCGCGCGTTTCTCGGGAAATTCCGTAGACATGATAATCTGTGTGATTCGTACGACGTCATGAAATACCTTAAAAACCAAAGTATTCCAGTGTGTGAGATTGTGGATCTGAAATGCTATTTAAACATCACAGCGTGCTTCGCCAGTCCCCTCCAAGAGCTGTCCCACGACGGAAACCTGCTGCTGGACTTCCTGACACACACCGTTGGCTTCACCAAAAACACACCAGTGGAGCTCCAAGATGGCGTCATGAAGTATTTAGGCAGTGAAGATTGCTCGTCGAGAGATACATCCGGACAGGTTCTGCTCAATGTAGATAACAGATTGTTTGTCATACGAGCCAGCGACCAAACAGTATAGAACAGCTAAAATCAAAACATTTTGTAAAGCAAGCTACATCAATTAGCACTGCAACATCCCCTAAAATGTTGGTTTTGTATTGGTGGTTTTTTTCTGTAATGTTCTTTTCAAGATATCGATGCCGAACGGCGATGTCTAGTCAATAATTTAAGAATTTAAATTCTTCAGTTCTTGTGTTGAGTAATAGTGCCATGGCCCCAATTCTCGCAGAAAGAATATAATTCTCAGATTTTGACAGATGATGCTGTTTCAAAACGAAAAAAAACAAACAAACAAACAAACAACCCAACAAACAAAAAAAACAAACAAACAAAACAAACAAACAAACAAACAAACAAACACAAATTTCCCATTTACCGCAGAACACCATGATGCTAAATTGTAACCATGGCAGATGGACGAGAGATGACGTGGGTTCACGACAATAATAATTAAACGTCATTTGTAATTTTTAATTATAACATATCATTATCATTGGCAGATGTTTTGGAGTGTCGTGGCCGAGCGGTTAAGATCACCGGACTCCAGTTCTGGTGTTGTTGGCAGCAGAGTGTGGGTTCGAATCCCGGTCTCGGCACTTGTGTCCTTGAGCAAGGATGGGACATTATGGCCCTTTTCGAATCCACGGCTTCGGCTCCGGGTTCGGCTCAGGCTAGCTTGGCCCCGCGGTTGTTTTGACAATTGCGCGTGCTTTACGGACGCGCTCAGGGCTTCAGACGAGAGGACGGAGCCTGACGCCGAATCCAAAGCCGAAGCCGTGGATTCGAAAAGGGCCCTAAGCCGTAGGTCCTGTGTACTAGGATGGGTAGTGCACGTAAAAGAACCTAGAACACTTATCGTGGAAGAGTAGGGGGTTTACCCCGGTGTTTCTGGTTCACATGGCAAGCACCCTTATCTACAGGGTTTCCTCAGGCTTGAGAGCTACAGTGATTAAGTTCACTTATGAGGCATCCTTGGTTTCATAACCAGAAATATATAATAATAATAATAAAGCTTATAGATTTACATATGCTATTTAAAATTTGAATCTAAATTTTCGGGGTCAAATGGGACCTAGAATGATGACATGATGACTTTGAATTTTGTCAAATGCTAAAGTAGAAATCACACTAAAGAAGAGAGTTGTGGTAAACACGATCATTGTACGGGGCTTGCTGCAGATCAGTGTGCATTCTTCTATTGAGCCTTTCACAGCAGTTTCGGTTGGGCGTTTTTTGGAAGTCAGTGTGAATTTTCGGTGGTGCGGTACTTACATGGTACCTGCCTCCCCAACGGGTGAGCTTGGCTTATAGACAAGAGGTCAATGGGTGAATTACAATTGAATCAACAATGCCGGTGATCAAAATGCATTCCGAGTGAGCGTTGAACAGTATGGTAGATCTATTATCACAGTCTGTAAATCGGCTACAGTGAACCGCGAAGAATGTCTGCATGTTTCCCCTAGCGGAAAATATTTTAAGCAATGTGTAGTTTTGTGTTACAATTATTGACTGCGCAACTGGGATAGGCCTTATATAAACCTATTATTCTGCAGCTGTTTACTATTTTGCCAGCTCTTACACCCTGCGTGTATATAATTAAAGTATAACGGGATTTCCCAACTTCTGTGTCTTCAAACACAGTTTGCCAACTAGGTAACAAAGAATCCACTTTAACCAACATTGCAGTGTATTTCAACGTGTGCTGGCAATGCAAACATTATGCATGACAAGAGACATTGTTCCGTGTGTATAAAACATAACAGAAATTGTGAACTCTGATCCGACTGATGCGCAATGATATAACAATGAGAGAGTGGCATGTGACTGTACAACAGCCAGAATCCACACTTTATGTGAACTAACGTTATATTAGTTACATGACATAAACCTGTGAAAGTTTAAGCTCAATCGGTCATCTTAGTCACGGGGAAATGGTGGTGGTGGTGGTGTTGGGGGGGGGGGGGGGACCTTTTCACTGTTTTCAAATATCGAGTTTTGGACTGGCAATATCAAACTCATTTCTCAAAAACCTTGGCATTTCAAGCAAAATTATCAGTTGAAGTTTTACACCATGAATGTCTTTATACTATGAAAGTTACGTGCAACTCGTTCTTTTCATATGAATCTGCTTGTCAGTATAGCAAGATTTGATTCAAGTTTCAAGTCTGTACACATCAATGCACTAATAAGGAGTTATGACCATTCAAGGTTTTCATTGTTTCAGCTCAGTCAACTAGAAATGGTGACAGTCAAGAGTTTCGTTTTTGTTTGTTTAATTCTACATGTATGCTTTGTTGGTGCAAGTCAGTCCAAATTTAGTTTGAAAACATCAACATTAATTAGTCGGAAAATGGCTGTTGAAAGTCCTGAGGCAAAGCCTAACCTTACAAAAAAAATAATAATTGAACTTGTTTGTTTTAATTCCCAAAACTTTAACATTTCTTTCAAAAGAATTGGTTGAGAAACACAAAACATGGTTGTCACTGTATAATGTAGTGGTGTAGACAAGGGGTCAAAAGGTGAATGCGAAAAGAGAATGAACCAACGAGGTCAAGGCAGCGATGGCAATGCCTTCTGAGTGAGCTTTGGAACTAAACTGCATGGTAGATCTCTATCACAGTCAGGAAAGCGTCTGAGTGAACCATGACACTCGGTGCTTTTGCATTATTATAAAAAACAACAACAACGTGGTTTTAAGCCGATTGCTCTGCAAAAGTGTCTAGCAAGGTTGCAATGTTTGTGTGTATGGGCTTTGTGTCCACCATACGGTAAATTAACGTGGGCTGGAAGAGTTTATTCAAAAGAGGGCGCTATCAGAAGGAGTTATTACACAATTCGCCGTACGCCCTGACGCGTAATTTTTTTTCCAGGACGAACGTGGGCAATTAACATAAAGTGGGCGTGCGTAAACCCCAAATACCCTCGCACATGCGTACTTGGACCTAATACATGTAGTTTTGAGTTGTTGTTCATACATACGAGGACAACAATACATGTTGACTCGGTCTCCGTGGCACAGCTTGAATTTAGTGTTACCATCGGAGCCTTTTGGTTTATGGTGTATCTTATCCTAGAAATATGTTAGCTAAAACACGATATTTAATTCATCACCCACTTCAAAGTTCTGTTTGTGGTTGATCTGCTAACGATTTGTATTGGTTCCCCACTTGTTACGATCGTTAATAAATCGTCGTTATGAACGTACTTCAATTTATTTTGGCAATTCTTCACTTTATTTGAGGAAAGCTTATTTTTATTTTGGCAGTGAGACTTATTCTATAGATAAATACATCCATGTCCCTTGTCTTTAATCTTTTGTTATACATCAAAATAAATAGATAAATAAACATTGTGAGCATCACCCCACAATGTAAAGAAAAACCCACAGTTACTGTAGTATACAACTCATGCTGCGCTCTCGTAAGCCCAGACCGACCGACAGACAGATACAGATAGATAACAAAATGTAGATACAAATTTAAAAGTATTGATACAAATTTATAAGTATTAAGCATTTGTTGAACAGTTTTTTTTTGGGGGGGGGGGGGCGATTGATACTATAGAAGAAACATACATGTAAATACAGCATAGGAGGAAGCGACTCAAAAAGTACACTGCAGTAAAACATTACATTTTGGTTAGTTTGGGTGCCTCACAAATACAATAATATTGTACAAAGCAATGGAACAGCTGGTCCCCATTAAGACTTATCCCATTCAAACCACCATGCTAGCCCATGGTCCTTCTAGTGACTTCTTTGTAATGCACAGTCTATCCTAGAGTATTTGTATGTTGCCCACAATCATCACCCACAACCCCTAGGGGCTTTGTATGTTTCTTTGTTTATTTTGTCCGCGATTGTTTAAGATCCGTGAATAGCGCTATCAACTCACAACTATTTAAGTCCAAGCACGCATAAGATACACCATAACCCAAAAGGCTGCGATGGTAAAACCATGGTAAAACTAAGCTGTGCTACGGAGACCGAGTCAACATGCATTGTTGTCCTCGTAGTACATGTACATGTACATGTACATGTACATGGATGTACATACATGTACATGTACATGGACAACTCAAAACTACATGTACTAGGTCCAAGTACGCATGTGCGGGGGTATTTGGGATTTACGCACGCCCATTTATGTAAATTGCCCACGTTCGTCCTGGAAAAAAAAATACGCTGCCCGGACAGAATCTCCTTCCACACCGGCAGCAGCATGCGTTAAGAACGATCCTAGTGCATTGAAAGCCCGTATGCTCAACGAGTGTGATTGACCCCCAACAAGCAAAAGGGAAATTGACTGCAATCGTGACACCGAAGTTGTCTCATGCGATTTAGGTAAACTAAACACAATGTCTGCAGCCGAATCGACCAGTATGAAATTTGAAGCCGATAGCGATCACTATTTGGCTACAGTTGACGCTTATACTCGGGCATCCAACAGACGAGCTGTGATGATCGAACTTGTTGAAAATAAATTACCGGCACTGGGCATTCCTCCTGCCATGGGTAATGCTGCACCCATTGACAGCGCATTGAGGGTGCTCAGTATGGGTGCGGGTGATGGTAAGTTTTTAGTCTGGTTCCCTGACCAAAGATTCTTTGACGAATTTGTTGAATTTGTTGGAAATAATATAACATTGATGGGATTTTTTTCCTTGATTGTTTTGCAAAATTTTTGAATTTGGTCACAACGTCTGTCAACAAGATTGAATGTTTCCAGATTTTGCGACCCACAGAAAGCAGCAGCTAAAAAACAGTTGATCGAAAAAGAAAATGTGCCTTCTGACTTTCATATATCAAACAGGTTATCTAGCTATGAAGAAAATTAAGATCAAACTTTGTAAAGAGTGCGTGGTCTGCACTTACCAAGTTTCACGACACGGTCATGTTGATGTTGAGCGTTGTGATTGTTCATGATTTGAGTTTGCTTAACATACGCCGAGGGGGGGGGGGGCGTTAAGTTGTGGGATGTGGGGTTATAGGTGAGAACACCTCAACTAGTTACAGGTTCTAAATAGCCACTTTTCCTTTTCATGATGCAGGTGAAATTGACAGCAAGATCTTGATCACACTCCGCCAGCGTGAACAGCGTCGCATCCATGCCGTCATTGTAGACCCAGACCCCCTGCTGATGGGACGTTACAAGGCACTGACCGTCAAGGAGTCCGAGAAGCTACAAGGGATCGACTTCGAGTGGAGACAAGAAACACTGGAAAAGTTTCAGGAGGATCGGACCAAGACGGATGAAAAGTTTCATTTCATCAGTTTCTTCAACACGATCTATTACCTGGAAGACAAAGAGAAGTCTCTGAAGTATCTGTACGACAAACTTGACGTTGGGGGCGTCCTGATCATCACCTTAACATCAGGTATGCTGTACTTCGAATCCACAGAAGAAAAGAAATCATTTACGTATAACGTCGTATTGTTTTACACAGATTGAAACCCCACAACTCCAATATCGTCACAGATAGCAGAAAACTTAATTAATATATTTAAATGTTTTCGTTGTATACTTTGCAGGGGATGGCGGCTTTGCGAGATTCTGGCGCGCGTTTCTCGAGAAATTCCGTAGACGTGATAACCTGTGTGATTCGTACGACGTCATTAAATACCTTAAAAACCAAAGTATTCCAGTGTGTGAGATTGTGGATCTGAAATGCTATTTAAACATCACAGCGTGCTTCGCCAGTCCCCTCCAAGAGCTGTCCCACGACGGGAACCTGCTGCTGGACTTCCTGACACACACCGTTGGCTTCACCAAAAAAACACCAGTGGAGCTCCAAGATGGCGTCATGAAGTATTTAGGCAGTGAAGATTGCTCGTCGAGAGATACATCCGGACAGGTTCTGCTCAATGCAGATAACAGATTGTTTGTCATACGAGCCAGCGACCAAACAGTATAGAACAGCTAGAACCAAAACATTTTCTAAAGCATGCTGTATTTAGCACTGCAACGTCCCCTAAAAAACGTTGGTTTTGTATTGGTGGTTTTTAATGTTCTTTTCAAGAAAATGATGCCGAACGGCGATGTCCAGTCAATAATTCAAGAATTTAAGAAGAAACTTGCTTAGAACAGTTATTTTGTGCCCAAAATTCCCTAAAAAAAGGGTTCCTGACTCTTTTTCTGCAAAGGTAATATTGAACAGTATTGAACTCGTCGATTATTTATTAATGTGTCAACTTTAATACCATGTGTTTTACCATCTTCCAACCGTATTTCAAAATCCAAATGCATGTCATTTAGTTATTTTGATTCTGTTGGTCTGAAGACTACATGCTTTACATGTACATGTGATCTGGTACATCACCATGATCGCCAACAGTTTGGATGTTGAGTTAAAGTTCATGGCCCGATTCTTGCAAAAAAAAAAGAATACAATCATTCTCTGAACGAATTTTGACAGACGATGCTGTTTCAAAACGTACACAAAAACAAACACAAATTTCCCATTTACCGCGGGTGATGCATAAAATACTATGATGCTAATTTTGTTTGTAAACATGGCAGATGGACGTGAGATAATGTAGGGCCCCGACAATAATAATTAAAATTCATTTGTAGTTTTGTAATTAACATATTATTATCATTTATATTGTTTTAGCGCAATACCTTAAATGAAAGCTTAAAGATTTATAATAATATGCTATTTAAAATTTGAATATAAATTTTCAGGTCAAATCAGACCTAGAATCTTTAAAATGATGATTTTGGATTTTGTTAATGGAAAAAGGATATTAGAGTAGAATCGAAATCACAATAAAGAAGAGAGTGATGGTGAACGCGATCAGTGTGCATTTTCCCCCCTTCTTATATTGAGCCTCATCATCACAATAGTCTCGGTTGGGCATTTTTGGAAGTCAGTGTGAATTTTCGGTGATGCGGTATTTACATGGTACCTGCCTCCCCAAGAAGTGAACCTGGATTATAGGCAAGGGGTCAATGGGTGAATTACAATGAATCAACAAGGCCAGCGATCACAATGCACTCCGAGTGAGCTTTTGAACTGCATGGTAGATCTATTATCATAGTAATATTTATATTATCACCACGCCCGTCGGTTTCTTTCCCTGCCGTTCACCTCTGTGACCCCAGTTCGAATCCCGGACTGGAGCCTTGCATGTGGATTGGGTTTTCAGTCCCTACCCGATTGCGTGGTTTTCCCCTATTTGGGGTTTTTCTCCCACATCTAAAACTGACATTTCTTCAACAGCTTCTCCACACAGGTTATCTTCAGGCCTACGGGGTCACAGTGCAAGTCAATTCTGAGGGTCCCTTGGTTTCATTACCAGAAAGATATAATAATCATAATAACAAATCGTGCGGTCCAAATTTCACTGATTCTACATAGATATGGGTCAAAATTGGATGGTGGGGTGTTTTTCAGAACGCCCTCTCGCTGCTTCTGTTGGTTAGGCTTATACACCCTGCGGCGTAACATTCGGGGCTTGGATTTAGGTCCATTGCGTCCGACAGCTGGGCAGATAATGTGTTGCAGGAACAATGATAGCTAAGTGAAATATCAGGGACCATCTAAAACAAAATTGATTTAAATTTCTAGGAAAACAAAGGGGGGAAAAGTAAGAAAAAAAACCTACGTGAGTAAACATCTACTTTATTTAAATGTTATTTTTCTCCATGACTTTTGACCAGACGATGTATGCTTGTGTTTACATTTGTTTATTTATTTAAGATGCATACTTGTACTTTGATCCGCAAAGTGAAACAGATAATGAGATCATGTACATACAACGCATTCCAGGAATGCATTTTTTTAAATGCCATATTTTCTTATCATTTTTTTATAATTTATTTATAATTTCCTTCCCCCCCCCCAGTCATTTAGTTAATTCAAATTGACATCACAGCAACCAAACCAAAGTGGGGAAGGAAATAAACGTTGATACGTATAGTGACAACATTAATCCACACAACAAAAATAATGAAAAAAAAATAATAATAATAACAATATTGGATTTAAATCAAGCTGATATTCAATATAGCATTCAATGACTTATGGTGGCCGGTGTCACACGTGGTAAATGACAGCAGACAACGAGTTCTAGTTGGCGGGAAATCTCTCAGAAGATTTGCACGTCACTTTCATAGTATAAAGATAGCCATGGTGTAAGACTTCAACTGAAATAATGTTGCTTGAAATGCCACGGTTTTGGAGATGTGAGTAAAACAATTAGTTTGATATTGCCAGTCCAAAACTCGATATTTGAAAACAGTGAAAAGGGGTTTTTCCCCCACTATTTTCCGGTGACTCTGACGACCAATTGAGCTTAATCTTTCACAGGTTTATGTCATGTAACTAATATAACGTTAGTTCACATAAAGTGTGGATTCTGGCTGCTGTACAGTCACATGCCACTCTCTCATTATTATAACAGCGCCCATCAGTCGGATCAAAGTTCAAAATTTTCTGTTATGTTTACACACGGAACAATGTCTCTTGTCATGCATAATGTTTGCATTGCCAGCACACGTTGAAATACACTGCAATGTTGGTTAAAGTGGATTCTTTGTTACCTAGTTGGCAAACTGTGTTTGAAGAGACAGCAGTTGGGAAATCCCGTTATACTTTAATTATAAAACACGCAGGGTGTATGAGCTGGCAAAATAGTAAACAGCTGCAGAATAATAGGTTTTTGTTTTATAAGGCCTAGCCCAGTTGCGCAGTCAATATTTTCCACTAATGGAAACATGCACACATTCTTCAATGTGGCTTATTGTTTTGAAGCAGTTGACAGTACAGTTGTTTGAGTACACTTTTGTTATTCGATCCTGGCCAACTTGATATGGGTCGTCCTTGCTATTTGCTTTTGTCCTGTAAAATGAGAATACATTTTGAATACTGTATGTGTGTACTTTGAGAAATGGTCGAATAAATAATAATAAATAATAATAACAACACTCATAATAATAAACCCATTAATATCGACTGCCCTCAACCATGTTCGGGAAACACAACTTACAACAATGGACCATTTCTCCGTGATACAACCAACTTCCGTTTCATTATAGTTAGTAAGAAACGTGTAAGTGAATCAAACAAAATAAAGCTTTTTTTTGTGGCGTGACGTTTGTGATTCACCATAAGAGCCAACAAGGACCATTATGTTCGACACAATGGATCGTACAAAATGGTTACTGGGGTGGATTTCACAAAACTAGTCCTAACTTAGAACTAGTCCCAACTTATGACTATTCCTATAAGTTTGGACTAGTTACTCATCCTAACTCGAAATAAGACTAGTCCTAGCGCTTTGTGAAATCCACACCAGGGCATACAAAAAGTTGGACATAATGGATCAAATCATTTGTCGACAATAATGGTCTCTGTCAAACACAGTAATCCGTAACACACAATGTCTCCCAAGTGCTTAGTTTGAATGCAGCTGTGGCTGCCGTTGGCAACAGCATCAACGTTAGCCACAGCCACTCCCCAGGCCATTAATTCGGACACGGTCCAACCATCTGTTTAAAGATGAAAGGCTGTTAAGACAGTAGATAGATATTTATTGCTGGTATAGTTTCATGTCTGTCGACACAGCTTCACGATTTCATCCCAGTGCTCCTGTTTGATCTGACCTTCTTCGCACTCCCTGACTGTCAGATGTGCTAGCTCCTCCGGTACGGGGCAGTCTTCCAGTTTGATCGGTAGGATGAACTCGTCCTCCCTGGTGTTTGACAACCGTATGGCATGCGAGATGGTGAATCCCGTCCATTGTTGACTTCCCGGTAGAACGACCACACACCGCTGGCTCCGCCTGAGACAGTCCAAGATGTTCTTTTGAATCTCCTTGCCAAGCTGAAAGTCCCTTCCCTCGATACAGCATTTGATTTTGTGCTCCATCTCAAGTTTGTTGACGAACGCCACAGCCCACCGCCTGTTTTTCTCGGTGTGCAGTACGAACACGTCGAAGTGGTAGACGCACATGTCGCCGGAACCACGAGCAAGAGAGGTCCTCAGATCTGACAACCTCCTCTTAGAACAGGCTCTCCAGAAGTGATAGTCCAAGAGGATGCGGACAAAACCCGGTTTCTCGTTGGTATTGTAATGCTCGAAATCACGTTCGAAGTAGACATCCAACTGTTCTTCATGAAGAGGTGTGTCTAGGATTTGCTTCCGGATCTCTTTCGCCTTCTCTAGTTGCCCCCGGCTCCCTTCAAGCTGGTTTACCTTCTTCAGGCACAGGGCCCATCGTCGATGAGTCAGCACCGGGTCAAAATAATCATCCTGCTCGCTATTCGTGGCCTGAAAAAACTTGAACAGGGCCCCGTCAGTGTCACCGAGGAGAAAGTAGATGTAGCCCAAATCTGAGAAATCAGCGTGTACCTCCTTCATTTTTAAGGCATGTTCTAGGTCTGAAGCTGCATCGCTGAGCCAACCCAAGGCCTCCCCGTTTCCCACAGACTCTTCGTACATCTTGATGAACAACTCTGCTCGATAGCGGTATCCAAATCGCGACTTCGCAAGGTTCAAAGACTTATCCAGCAATATCTTTGCTTCTTCGAACCTCTTCAGTTTGACATATTCCGATCCTACCCTACGGAGTACAATCTCATGATCTGGATGAATAGCCAGGCCTCTCTCAAAACACTGCTCTGGTGTGAGGTGGTAGTCTGCCTCGTCTGGGAATACTTCAGCAAGACTCCTGTGTTCCGGATCATGGTTTACAAGGATCCCCAGGAAGACCCAAGACAAAGCTTGGTAATCTCTTGAAGGGCTGACCCTAGCCACCTCCAAAAAGTGTTTACACGCATTTACGAATCCCTCTTTGATTCGGGGAATCGAGTAGCAATCCGAAGTATCCAGTGACTCATTCTCCTCCAGGTGAAGCTTTCTCAAGTACAGCATCTGGACGTCTCGCCTGTAAAGAGCCAAAGCATAGTCGAAAAACCACTCTGCTCTCTGCGGTCCAGCACATTTTCTGCCGATGGTGGCAGCTAGTTGAATGTATCTCATGTACTTAAAACACCGTTTGAACTGCTCGAAGTAACGGATGGCGTGAGCCTTGTCTGCGTAGGCCCTGGCTCTCTCCTCGTAGCTTGGTTTGTTCATGATCTCAGTAAGTCTATTTACAAAATGTCGGTTTTCTTCGAACTTACCAATTCCCTTGGCAATGTGTGCAAGATTGGCAAGTGCATTAATGTTGTTCTTATCTTTGTCCAAGACGTCTTCGAAATATTCCTGCGCTTCCACCGGTTTCTGAAGGTTGTAAGCAATGAAGCCTTGAAGGTTGCGTATAGCCGTGTAATAAGTTGGCCGATCATTGAAATCCCACTTCTCCCGAGCCAAGATACTCTCCTCTCGATGTAGGGTGGATTTATCCCTGGCAGTGGCGTTGAGCTCGTGCCAACTAAGATGGCAACCAAGTGAATCAATCAAGGCAAGTATTTGCTCATGGCGGGACATGGTGAGACAGCTTGGCTGCAACAGCCATCTCTATAGTGGAGATTTTCACGTAGCCTAAATTACCGGAAGTGCTATTACCTTCTGTAGACCATACTGTGGGTGCATTTTAATTAGCACCGGTGACAGTTGCAGGCTGTTAAAACAAACCATACTGCCAATTAAGGTCCCGTTTTAGATCGTCCCAAACACCAAAACAACAACATAAAACAATATTCAACCAAATGTTGCAAACGTGCTTATACACAGTATAATGAAATTTTGACTTATACATATTCTATGCACTTGAACTATGGAACTGTAATGTACACAATGATGATCAAATCGCTTGGCAAATAGAAGAAACTAAACGTTTTGAGACGCGAGATGGCAGCAGACTAATTAGTCGATTGTGGCGACTAAAAATGATCATGCGCCAAGCCTCACGAGCCTAAACTTTGTTTTTTTTCCAACCGACCACTCTGTATGTAAAACAAAGATTTGAAGCTCGTTGTATTTGGGGGGTATTGTTGAAAGTGAGTTGTTGGCTCCCGGCTTCAGGTGAAGTCATAGTTCCAGAAAACGGCTGGTGATACTTGCGGAAATTGCATGTCACCCGCACTGAACGAATGAAGTCATTACGACCGCATTTACTGCAGTGCTGGTGACTTGCAGCAATTAAACGTCCATGGAATAATAACAAAAAAAAAATATTAAATTATTACTCATTATCTCCTTCATAATATTAATCATAGATATAAGTAATATCAAAGAGTTGGGGAAAGGCGTCATGGCCTATTTTTGATTATTATTTATAAACCATTGTTTATACGGCCTTATTTTAATTACAAGCTTTTGGGGTCCTTCCCCAAACAAAATTGAGTCTGACTGGTTTTTAATTTTTTGGTGGTGAACTCGTTCAGGGGGATTTCATGGGTGAAGTTTTTACCAAGTACTTGATTTTATTTCAAGACACTACGGGGAGACGTTTAAATAATTGTTTAATGTGTTTATTTAAATTAATTTTTTTGTTGTATATAATGTTAGTTGTTCATTACTGGTTGATATAGGGACCTCGATAAGTGTTCCTGGTTATTGAGTTACAATGGCGCCCCCTGTTGGTTAGGAATCGTCGCCGTTTTCACGAAGTGACGTATATGTAAAAGAAATAAATAAATAACCCACACAATTTGGCATATCTATTTTTGTGCAATCTATTTTTATAACATTTCCAGCAAATGTACAGACCTAACAAGTGATAGTTTCGTGATGACGTCATCTAGCATGACTGACGTAGCACTGTATGTGCCATTTTGCAGTCTCCCCGAAACAGCCAAAAAAAGTTTAACTTCAATCGCGATTTTCTCCCAACACGGAATGTGGGTTGTGAAGCACGCACAATGTGTATGTCACGTCGTGAAAAAAAAGTGGTGACGAAATGATCAATAAAGCGTCGGACTTTTTTATTCAACAGCATTTTTTATAAAACTATAATAGCGAAGGAGTGCCGTGGCGAGCTGCGGATGGCCAGTGATCCTTTTGATCAACTGATGTTCAATGGGGGAGGGGGGGGGGGGTAAGGACATTTAACAAGCATGCACTTGACCACTGCCTATTGGTTTAAAATGTGGCAAAGGGGCTCTACTCAGGGTTCTTGGAGGGCCGACTGGGGAAAGCAACAAAACAAATAGGTGAGGAACAAATGATGGTCAATACATCAATGCAATAAGGAGTTATGACCATTCAAGGTTTTCATTGTTTTAAATCATCCAACTGGAACCGGTGACATACTCATGAGTTGTTTTTCTTTTTATATGAATCTGCTTGTCAGTATAGCAAGATTTGATTCAAGTTTCAAGTCTGTACACATCAATGCACTAATAAGGAGTTATGACCATTCAAGGTTTTCATTGTTTCAGCTCAGTCAACTAGAAATGGTGAAAGTCAAGAGTTTCGTTTTTGTTTGTTTAATTCTACATGTATGCTTTGTTGGTGCAAGTCAGTCCAAATTTAGTTTGAAAACATCAACATTAACTAGACGGAAGTTGGCTGTTGAAAGTCCTGAGGGCAAAGTTTAACCTTAACCCCCCCCCAAAAAAAATAATAATAAAAATAATAATTCCCAAAACTTTAACATTTCTTTCAACTGGTTGAGAATCACAAAACTTGGTTGTCACTGTATAATGGTTTCACTTAGGGCTTTTAAATTCCACAAAACAACTCAAAACATAAATGCTGAAGCTTGATGTTGAATGCGGACGGACGGACGGCCCGACGGACGTGACTGACGGACAGATAGACACATAATTATAGGCTCACTCTGCTTGGCAACTCGCCCAAAATACTGCGAACAATGTGTTGTGGAAATGTTATGATTACTCCGAGCTAACAACCCTTTTTTAAACATTTTGGATATTATCCGGCGTATGTGGGGTCCGAGTGAATGCTCGTGTACGGAGCTCTGGAAGTGCCATCCGACATGTCGAGATAAATTAAATCAGGATGTCGACATCCTACTTTTAGAACGTCGTCATCCCGAGATAATTATCTCGGTATGCCGACTTATTTGCCCGTAAGATGTCGTCATCCCGAGATAAATTAAATCAGGATGTCGACATCCGACTTTCAGAACATCGTCATCCCAAGATAATTATCTCGGTATGTCGACTTATTTGCCCGTAAGATGTCGTCATCCCGAGATAAATTAAATCAGGATGTCGACATCCTACTTTTAGAACGTCGTTATCTCGGTTTGTCGACTTATTTGCTCGTAAGATGTCGTCATCCCGTGATAATTATGTCGGGATCTCGACATGTCGGGTGGCACTTCCAGAGCTCCGTACTCATGTCTTCGTTGGTACCTTCGTACAAATGCCTTACGAAATTCAAAATCCGAAAAACAGGGAGTGACAAAAAGACAAATGTTTTCAAGTGCGGCTCAAAACTGTTATTAGACCCGTTCTTCCCTCCATGATTCTTCTGAGATAATCTAAATTGTTTTAATAAGAAGAAAACAACTTGTATAAACTAAACCGCCATTTTCAGGATAGATGGCTCATAAAAAATAACAAATTCTTATTTAAATTTATCAGTGGGTATAGATACAAAACGTGCACTCTCATAACTGAAAAAAAAACCAGTTTTGTTTTTGGACAGATGATGCTGTTTCGAAACGAAAACATACACAAACGTTTTGAATAATTATGCCATGGACAATGCACAAACTACATGCACAATACTTTGTACATGGTTTACAGACGAGTGATTTATGTCGGATCCCGACAATAACATACTTTTTTAGTTTTTTAAATTGTTGGCGGATTCTTTCTTGCTGTACCTGAAATGAAAGCTTGTAACTTTCTCGACTCTATACAAATAGATATTTAAAATTTAAACCTGAATTTTACGGGTCAAAACGGCCAAATATTTGGACCTATAGTTCTTTCATGACGCTCATTATAACTAGAAAAGCAGATCAGAGCGCAGGGCCCAGTTTCTTGACTCAGCTCGTCCGGTCATCACTGTTATACACTGTCCAGTGGCGTAAACAGAAGGGGGCAGGGGGCCTGAGGCCCCCATCACGCTAACAACCCTTTGCCCCCAAAGGAGACCCCCCCCCCTAAATGTACAAATGAATGGTTTGATAAATGGCCCCCAAATTATGTCTTTACCCCCGCTTGCCCCCAAACGAAAAAATGTCTGGTTACTGCACTGCCGCTGTCTGTGTTGCTAGCTGTGTAGGCGAGGAATGCTTTCGTGAATTAGCACGCATCACATTCCTCCTTGCTTACCCGTGAAATACGCTTCGGTGCATAGGGAATTGTGTGCCACCTTTAAGCTCGAATCATTCGCTTACGGTATTAAAGCACTAACAGCAGAGGTGCGCAATTTGGTCCAGCTGAAAAGTTTCATGCCAGTACATACATAAAATTTTACCGGAATTGATTTTTTTTTTTAAACCTTCCGCATGTGTTCAATATTCTGGTTCGGTGCATTGGCCTATAAAACCTGCTTCCTTTTCTTCAGTCGATTTGATTTGCCGATTAGTCTTTTTTGTCAGGATTTGCCATTTTTATAATTTATCAATTTCTATTATATTTATTTCCTCATTTGTATTTAGTGTTTCCAGGTTAGTCTGAACTTATGAGCTTATTTCTCATTTTTCTCACCATTTTGAAACTGGTTTTGAAACATCGATCATCTTAAAAGTCTTGATTTCAAAAGTTTGCCTCTTGTGGTTATTTTATCTATTTTGTTCATAGGATTCAACTCCCATCTTTAAGATTTTGGTTATTAGACTATCCAGCCAGATTGGTTAGCTTCATTTTGAAGATAATCCTGGCCATCTTAGAATGGGTTTGTCTTGTAGTCTGAATCCAATAGTATAGTTATTGCATGGATCTGTTACTGTTCCATTCCAACATCATCAGTATTGCTTTCTGGTTCCACTTTCCATAAAAATTGTAATGTAAATATATATGAATAATAGTATATCATTGTGATTGTTACAACCTTTTGATTGATTAAATAATAATAAAAGTAATGTTTATAATATAGATTTTCCAGGTCAGTTTCAGCTATAATTCATTCAATTTCATTAACACGCATTTCAAAATGTTTCCCTATAATTTGCCCAAACTAGGGTTTCTTTATTGCATTCAATTTCTTTTTCCTGCACACATGATTTCTTTCTTCTCATTCAGGTTAATTTTAGCCATTCTTTTTTTCATTTTATAGGCATTCAAGAATACATTTTCAGCAGTCTTTAGTTTGTATTTCTACTAACCTATATACAAATGATGAAAATTGAATGGTTGACCAGCCTCTTGCTGCTGGGCTTTTAACGAAATTGACTGATCTTTTTTGACCAGTGAATGCTAAACTGCTTGAAATTGAATTGTTACTTTTAGCTGTTGAATGCTGATGCAAAGCAGCATTCAATTTATAGTGCGGTTTTAAACCCAGTAACTGGGACGCTGAACTCCTTCTTGTTGTTGTTGAGATTTTGACATTATAAGTCATACTAAAACGACCGATAATGTCAAAATCTCAAAAAGGAGTTCAGCGCCCCAGTTATGGGCCTATAGTTCGGTTTATAATTTTACTGCACGAATCGTTTCGTTGTTCTGAAAGGAGTCAAACTTATGTGTTCAACAAATAAATGTTTAAGAGTGAACATTTCACTCTCTCGCCCGAATGGTGTCAGTTTGGCTCTTGTAAGAGTGAAACTCACTGTGCATCACCCTTTTGGAGTGAAATTGGACCGAACTTCACTCTGATTCAAGTTAAAAAATACCCGTCTTTCACTCTAAAAAGAGTTATCCACCATGTGGTTCTTTGCATGAGTGGTACGGCGGACAAAACGAGTGGGAGTAAGTTATAAAATGGCACACATATAGCTTTCTTTGCTCCATGGTTCATCCTTAAATACGGGATTGGTTTTGTCAGACTACTTCGACCAGACTGGAGCTTTATGTCCAGTGTCTGATTTCATACAGCTGCATAAGCAGGACATATAAATAGTAATGTAAATGGATACTTACATAACGCTGGTATCAGCCAGTGTTGATGCTCATGGCAACCCTGCGGTCAGTCCTGCCGGTCACTGGGCCATTTCTTTTTCATTCCTGAATCCATGGACCTCAGCTCTACTTGATGGGAGTAAATAGCCTGTGCTGCCAAAGTATGTAGCGCGTACCATGCTACATCCATTCCAAGAACCATCTCTGCCCCCCCCCCCCTCACAAGTAGGCATACCCATTTACCCATGGGTGAAGATAAGCAATTGTATAGTTAAAAACGTCTTGCTCACACGAGTGTCGTGACCGGCAATCGAACCCCAGCCTCAATGACCTAACCGCCTGGATAAAGTCTGGTGCATTACTACAGACCGCTTACCAATGACATTATGGAGCCCATAAAGGGACAAGTGAAACCGTTTTATTACGTAATATCGTGATTAATTCTTTATTTGGCTTAAGAAGCCGGTATCGTAGGGTATTCTGTCCTCCGGGTAATGTGTCCACCATACGGTAAATTAACGTGGGCTGGAGGAGTTTATTCAAAAGAGGGCGCTATCAGAAGGAGTTAGTACACAACTCGCCGTATGCCCGGACACAATCTCCTGCCGGACAGAATCTCCTTCCACACCGGCACAATAGCTCTTCGCCATAGCTCTTTGATACTTGGCACGAAGACACATCAACCAAGTGTAAAAACTCCATGAGCACATTGGAAGAAAAGGATTTTTTTTTTTATATATACCATGAACATGTGACCATGGAGGAATACGATGACGTCATCGTGGCCTTACATTGGGGTCGAGGCGGTTTAACAACCTCGTCTACCGAGGATCGACAAGAGAAAAAGGAAAATACTACTGGTTTTTATTACTATGGAGATATTAATGGAGAGATCAATATTGGTTCAATCCCCAATAAATAAACAAACAAAACAACAAATATGTGCAAGTCTCTCCGTCAGTCTCTTGAAATCAAACTGAATATATCTTTGCTTAAAACGGTACTGTCCTTTTCACTGGGTTAGACGTTCAAAATGGAAACACCCCTGACAATGAACCGGGCAAACTCCATCTTGGAAAAAGGGCCTCATACGCGTATCCAGGGCCCAAGTATGATACCCAAAATGCCCCCCAGGTTAAAAGTCAACAACCCCAGTGCACTTAAGTGGACCATTTTTAACAATTCATCAAAGCATGGATCAAAGTCATAAACTTCATATCTTCGATTTACAGAAAAGAAGTTGTCAGTTTACAAACTATTCATGGGGCTTGGATTTTTCTCAGTATTTACTGTGTGATGCACCCATTTGTTCGAGTTGTGCCATCTGCGTCTCTTCGCGGGTCAAGTACCAATACTTATACTTCTCAAATGTAAAAAAAAGCATACCATAATATAACGTCTCGAAACGAGACTAACCCTAACTTTTCGCCAAACACAAACACTGACAAAAGCTGTTTTCCTTTTGCTAAATCACGCTTTATTTCCCATAATTTCCATTCAAAGTGACTCTGTAAAATGGGAAACTTGTTTAATAATACAAGATCAACACTCAACACTCCTAAGATTAGGCAATGTAGGCTTCAAAAACTGGGGTGTTAAATTGATTCTCTCTCAAAAAAGCAAAGGGATAACTAACACCATGCCGGTGTTGTCACATATAGATACATGTAGCAAGAGAATAAATTTAAGCACCCCGGTTTTTGCAATGTATGCCTATACTAGTATAAGACAACAATCACTGTACTGTACCGTTATGCGGGAAAACAAACCAGAAAAAAAAGAAATTATTATTTGACATTTCAAACTTTACTTGCATGTATATTAACATTTAACTATTATTATTTTCTATTATTTTAAAGGCTGGTTAAAAAGCACTGCTTCATCGCCGCCAGCGGCGGAAGTATAAAATAAACTTTAAAGAGATACGAAATAAAAAACCTAAAAAAACAAAAAAAAACACTACCAGAGACAGGATATAAAAATAATACTAACATAATAATAACAACAATAAACATTTATAAAAATAAACAATACTAAAATAAAAATACATTACTATTCAAACTCGACAATATATATATATAATTATAATTATGTACGTTCGTTGCTCGTCATCAACGGTATACTATTTACAAACCTCAAGCATAAAAAAATATGTAAAAAAACGCAATATTAAACAAATAAAAGCATTTTTAAAAATACTTCTTAAACTAGCAAATCAGTTACTGGCTGAAGGTGGATGTGCCAAAATGTGCCAAACTAGACCAAAACAACTTTAATGGTTTATTCTCTTTCTGGCTAAGAAATAACAGGACGTCGAAATTCAGCAGCCTCGAAATATAACACTTTAAAAGTTGCTTCTCGTTCCAAGTATTCATGGAATTCATCATGGTGTGGGAAAAACCGGGGAGTGTATTGTTGGGGCGTAACCCAACCCAACGGAAACAGAAACAATTTCACTTAAAGGTATGATTGTTTATGGATGAAAAACAATCATTAATCCATTTAATCTATTTTTTTTCTGTTCATCAAAACTTGACACTAGTTTCATTTGTCCCGCGGAATAGTTTGATTTTGCAAAGTCAAAATAAGCAGAGAGCTAAGGTGCACGAATCTATATGATGTAAACATCATTCCCCCTACATTATTCGGTATTTTCTCGAGCATGAGACCACCTAACGTGGTGACTATTTTCACAGGTTGACTTAAATAATAGACTGGAAATGGACGTACTCTTCCACGAGTGATGCTCCACACCTTTCACGAACTATTTTGTGAAGAATGAAAATGTTAGCAGGACACGGCATCACCCTACGTAAACGCATCAGGTTTGTTTCTGCTCTATAGTTAAGAAAAAAATTCTTATGACGGTGTTTCAGTGTTTTGTGATTACGCCCATGATGTTTTTTATTTGTTAATACGAAACTGACCCTGCCGTCTGAAACTAACTCTGCCTTGCAACTAAAGACTGATAGTTATGCTGCCTTTTGGTTTCTACAACGACTAGGTAGAAGAATGGATTATACTATAAAGGTAAAAATATATTATTCATCCAAGAACCTTTGTTCGCATCAGTCTGACAGCCTACTGATTATATAGTTCATACCAGTACCAACCTTTCATAGAAGTGTCGTGAAAATTTTATTTTTTTTGAAGACCCCCATTTTGATTTTGATTGTAACAACCGAAGTTAAGGACAATATGTTCACATGCTGTTTTTTTTTTAGTATTTTCTCCGAACTCAGACGACGGATTGAGCCCAAATTTTCACAGGATTTTGTTCATGCATATAATTAGTGAACCACCCAAAGTAAAAACACTGCACTATCAGCTTTACCAATCCTATTCTTTACCTCAACATTTAGAACCCAAACGAAACAAAACCAAGCCCCTCAACAGGCAAACACACTCAAAACAGTTACGAAAAATGGTTCAACTTTCCTTGACATAGTATTAAAATAGCAGACCCTTTGTTATCCAGCCGTCTATTCCTTCAACCTATTCATTTGGAAATTCTTTCTCACTACAAAGCAGTGTTTAGGCTGCTGTGGGTGGTTATACTAAACAAATATTACCTGCTTTTACTAAATACGACTCCAACGGTGATCCTCTCCGGGGACCACTTGGGGTTGAATAACAGCAGTCATTATTTGTGTTATAACATCCCATACGGCATAGTAACATAGGCGTCTGGGTACCAAGAAGCTGCCGTTGCTACGGGTTTGGATAGTACATTGGTTTCTACGGCAGACAGGATATTTTGCCTTGGAAATAACAGTTGGGAAGGTTTATTGAGAACAAGGGCTTACCTATACATGAATAACAATTTTCCTGCTTTTTTTTAGGGGAAAAAAAAACCGGAAATCAGATTATAAAGTATAGAAGAATATCATATCTGCAAGTGGGTTGGTTGATTATGGGTGCAATGCGTTGCGCTCGCGCGGCTTTCTAAAATGTAAAAATAAAGATGTCATGTGACGCACTCTAAACCAATCACAAGGCAGAATTTAACCATGGGGCGTTACAAAGTACAACTATATATACCTCATCAGCCTATGTGTGACCCCTCAGTTGTAAATTCTCTCGAATATCAATTAATCAACTAACAAACACATAGGGTAAAGTCTCGAGCAAAGACTACAAACAATTAGATGCAAATAAACTAGACTTGGAATTCAAATGAATCTGAAAAATAGGCTACTCTGGAAATTAATAATTGCTTTTGTATCTGGGGGCTATATATTTTTTACCCACCCTGTACAGACAAAGCAATGTCAAACCCTTGCTCTATGGTAAAACGTAAACTGACCTACACAGTTCCAGGAATTAGGGAACTTCCAGACTTGTATAATTATAGCAAACTATTGCAACACCTTCCACAAACACGATAACAAGAGCTAAATACACCCGGCATGACGTAATACATCCAGCTCGCGCCCTAGCTCTATAACAATAGACGATGACGATAATTGGCAAATATTGCGCAGAGCTTATCGGGCGCCAACGTGATGTCAATTATGATTATTCATTGTTAGTCGACGTTCATTCTGCAGCCAGAGGGCGGCTGAATTACATGAAGTATTAACAGTACAAATTTACACATCAAAAAAGATACAGAATAGTTTTTAAAAAGTGGACATGAAATCAAACTTTTTAAACTACAACTTGACAGAAAAAACCCCCAACAACAGTATAATGATAAAAGACCAACATTAAAAGCACACATTGCACACTTTCTACATTCCTCGACGCCCCTCACCTCGCCCAATACATGCTCTCTTAAATAGTTAGATTGAAAATCGCTCTAATTAGATTGTAAATTGCTCTAATTAGATTGAAAATCGCTCTAATTAGATTGAGTAGTCCTATCAGGTATGGAATGGGGCTGTTGTTAATCTATTTGTGGTAGCATGAATTCTGTCAGATAGCAAGGGTTAATCTAAGACGAAAAGCCTTACTTAGGAGTGGTAGCCGTTTACTTTGGGAAACCAGTTCGAATTTTCAAGTTTGTCTGAGCGGTATATGTTTTAATGTTTTAATTATAAAAGTTATTGACGAGACTTGCCATGACAAACGATTTTCTTTTGAAATATTAAACATGTTTAGTGAGGTAGTTACAAATGCTTTTAAAGACAGGCCTAACAAATCAAGGAAAAATGGAAGGAGAAAGAAGATAAATGGCAAACAGCAAAATATTCCAACGGTCTCATGTAGGTTGATGAACAACTCTCTTTAAAACGATTGAGGATAGAATTACAAATAGACGTAATTGTTCAAAAACTATGGTGTACTATCGCTTTCAGTAAAGTGGAGCGTGGAAACATAATGACCTCTTTCGCGCGGTGTTTCCCAGGTTAGATTCACAAGGCCAGAGAAAAAGTATTCTTAGTTTCTCGTCTACTGTTCTCTGAAAACGTATGAGGGAGAATGTTCATTGTTCATTATTCACTATTAACCCTAAATCCCTTACTATGATCAATTTGACTACACTGCAAAAACTGGGGTGTTGATTTGATTCTCTTGGTATCCATTATGACAACACCAACATGGTGTTAATTTTACCAACGGTAAAGCAATGGGGACAACTAACACCATGTCGGTGTTGTCACATATATAGATACCGTGAGAATCAATTTACCACCCCAGTTTTGGCAGTGTAGGATCCTTCCTCACTCCAACAAATCCCAACACCATATTATGATAACTCAACACCCAAACTGTTGTTGGACTCAGATTATGGTGTGTAAAGCCTAATCAGTTCACTCATGCAGTCCCCATGGTCCAACAAAATCAAACAAAACCTGCTGTTAGAGTTTGATGGTTCATAGACTGTTCCGGGTTAACAACAGTGTCAAAATCATAGAGCAAGGACCAAATGCATGTTTACACAGGAGAGTGTTTCCTTTTGCTACGGCTTCAAAAGTATGCCACAGACAAAACCCTGTCACCTAGTTACAAAAATAAGTCACCCTGTACATTCCATGGCATTTGCTGGCAGGCGAGATACGACACTTGTCATACTGTTAGACATTTCACATTCATTATCATGTTGTATCATAAATACTGCATACATTCAAGGGTTACTAAAAATATAACAGCCGTACAAACGTGCCCCCGTACAAAGATGTGCATAAATCGCATCTGCAGGAAATCCAGAGGGGTGGATTTCACAAAACTAGTCCTAACTTAGGACTGAGTCCTAACTTATGACAAGTCATATAAGTTATAGGACTATAGTTACTCGTCCTAACTCGAGATAAGACTACTCGTCTGGTCCTATTGACCCCTTGCACGCACGTCACATGCGCCGACTGTGCCACGCTCACCATTTTGGTGGTCAATAGGTTTACGTGTAAACGCCGCATCTCCTAAAATGCGCACTTCGCTGAATAACTCAGTGACATTGCCCACCAAAATGGCGCAGCCAAGATTATTGTGATGATGACGTCAGGTGAATTGGGTCAATAGCGCGTTGTGAAAGCCACCGGGCCCTGTGGATCTTTTGTAAGCATGATGTCATAGGTTACGTGGTTTATTATGGTGATTACCCCGTGGGAAAAAAAAGGACACGACTGAACCAAAACAGTTTAATGTCAGCCAACTTTTCGGTCGGGAACGTTGCCAACTTTTCGGTCGGGAACGTTCGCAACTTTCTATGCCCCTTTTCAAAATGATGAACAACGACAATTTTTTTCGTGCGGAGCCCAAATTCCATGCGGGTGACGAAGAAAAACTAACAATGACCTTTCATTGAACGAACGAATCTGTTATTCTTGAACCTTCCACCGAGCCTAAAAAAGAACATGACTAAATTGATATTGTACTATGCCTTTCGGAACCTAGTGTATTGGTAATGGTATACAAACAGAGAAGATTTGTGAGTGCAATCGTGAGATACTTTCAAATAAGATGGAATGTTCCATCCTTCAACGAATGGAAATATATAAACGCTCACCATTTCGTATAGCATCCAAGTAGATCTTTGTCATTTTGGCGGGGGGAAACTATCAATAAAATGTACAGGATGGTGTAGTGACATCGACCACTACGAGAGAGTTTTGTACTGCAGCGTCGTGGTGTGGTCTAGCATTCAATAATAGTCAAAAAAGAAAAGAAAAAAAGATGGGACAAAAATGTTCGGTGAATAGTACTATGGGGGAACGAACAAATATGCAAGGTTTAAGCATAGAGCAAGGGTTTATGACGTACCGTAGGCCATGTAAGGTTTGAATAAATTAATGAATGCCGCGTGATCAACAATCCTCCAATCAAATGACAAGGATCTATACTCGGACGGGAGTTATATAAAACAAAATACTTTACTTCCAACAGTGATATATTGCCCGTTTAAGAATATGAGAAATAAAACAAATCAGATTGCTCGATACTAAAGCTAGTGGCCCCTTTAAAATCAACACAGCAAGCCAGCATCCATGCAGGAAACGTAGCGAACGTCATTGGATTGCACAATAGCATGGAATTAGACTTGGTGCCAAGTCGGTAATTGGCTCCACGCGCAAAAATCACTGCGCGCGCTATTTCTATCTTTCGCGGGGACGTGTGTTGTCTCGTCCCCATTCTGCGGAGATCGACCATTCCAATTAGATATGTCGCAACTCGGGCAGTTACTCTTGTACTATTATTACCGCAGCGATGGATTTCGACTGAATTTCAGCAACAAAACACGACTTGTCATCAAGTCTAGCATGGAATTAGACTGCGTACACAAAAGGTCATTGGTGGGATTGATCGAGCTGTCTGCGCTTGTTGACCCTTTCTCTTAGTGTATGCGTGTGAACGCAGGGAGCCGTGCCACATTTTGCCCAATTTATTTTAAATCCACTGGTTAAAGGACACATGAAAATATTTCAAATTGTTTACATGCTATTATAAAACCACCAAACTGTGAACGTTTAATCTAGGTAGTATCGTTTAAAGGTACAATACAGGATTGGTATTCACCACCAACACTTTTTTTAATGAGTATCAATCTGAAAGCTTACTGGTTATGAAGTTCATACCAGCAGCAATCTTCCATTGAAATATTTCTATCTGAAATACTGTCGAAGGTGAGAAAGTAGAACTTGAAGACCCTATAAATTTTAATTTCGGTTGTAAAAACAATCGAAATTAAGGACAATGTGTTTGCATGCTGGAAAGTGTGCATGTTTTTTCCACTATTTTCTCCTGACTCGGACGACGGATTGAGCCCAAATTTGCACAGGTTTGTTTTGTCATGTATGAATCACACAAAGTAAGAACGCCGCATCATCATCTTTACCAATCGTGCATTCCACCTTTAAGTGACAACAACGAATGTTTTGATTGTGGCAACAAGCAAAGGTGACTCATTGAAATACTTTTTCTAAACTATTTGACAGTAGCCCAAAATGAACTGTTTGTGTAGGGCAGACACCGGTATAAACCGCTATCATTAATATCGAGCTGCTATCTAAAAGTAATCTCTTTTTTTTTTTAAACCCTACACCGACGTGTGATAAGTACTGTTTCCTCAGTGCCTTCACGAGTCTTGTGGGGAAGAAGAAAAAAACGCACGGCACACTACTCCGGTGGGTATCAAACCCACGACCCCCGCCACTGTTGAGCACATGGTCTTACCACAAGACAACCGAGCTTTTCCGGTGACAAGAGACCAGTTCGAATTATATAAAAATTTTTATTAGCACTGGGAACCGCAGACAACTGAACGAGTACCATGTCTGTGGATTTAATTTTCTTCTTCTCCAAAGGACTCGGGAAAACCCCTGCAGCGTAGAGTACTGATCAGTAGCGTAAACTCCAAACAGTATTCTTTACACCCAATGCAATTATTACATCCTAGTTATACTTTCCTATTATCCTTCAACCATGCAAAGCTTCAAACATTGCTTACAGAAAAGTTTATACTGTGATTATTTTCAGGATGCGCTAACCAGGCAGTGTTTTATGCCAGTAATAGTATTACTGTTTACAGACTGGTTTTTTTTGTAACCAACGATAATCTTTTGATTTAGCATCGTGAACATGCAGCAAGAATGTCATATACATAAGTCATTGTACCATTGTCCCTAATGACATTAAACAATTATGTTTATGAATAAACTCTACATGGCATATCCTGAAATGTGATCCGTGCCGAAGTAATTCAGATGGGATCACGGGAAGTTCAGGGTTGATACAAGAGGCACATTAACAATTATTATCAGGGAGATATCCAAATCCCGTTCTAGTCAATTTTTCTTTGCTCACCCCAAAATTGATTAGAAGAGTTACAACAGAAATGGAGTTTTTAATTTCATTTTCTTGTTTGTTTTGTTTGCTTTTTTTCATAAGCCTTTTCAACGTACCGGTATGGCGAATGCAGCTGCTAGTGTTTTCATTTCACGGTTGACGAGTGGCATTATTAGTTTCTGAGCATAAGAAACCGTACGCCCTCCACTATATTGTTGTAAGATCTTTTATTCAACTTTCGGAGTTTTTTTTTGTTACCGTCCGTTAGATGCAGTTCAAACCAACGGCTGTGGAAAGCATTGGGGTCATTCACCCATGTGTCTATTTTTTTTAAGCGTCGCACACTAAAATTACTAGCAGTTTAGCTTCTTTTGGTCAATTATCCGCAATTTGTTACTCTTCGAGTCCAACCGGCCACTGAGATTGAACCTAGCATCTTTAAGACATAAAGGTATTAAATGTAATTACAGACTAGGCATTTTTGCTATTAACACGTGGCCTCAATCCTGCCATATCCTCTTCTCATTATCTTCACACCAAATTGTTTGGACTTTATAGCTAAGATTGGAATTCCTGACCCTACCGGAGCCCAGTCTTTTTGAATCCTTCACTTTGGCAATTGGATGTAGAAGAATTTGGGGCTGTAGTGGTTAAAGGGAACGTGTCGTCATGATTATAGCAGGCCTGTGGCTGGACGTGGAAAGATGAACTCTCACCCAGACACTGCACACGCTCACGCTTGCGGTCAAATCACAAAGGATGCCGTCTTTGTCAAACTGTGATGTTACCGCCGGCGTGCAGACGCGCGTGGTAACTGGATTATTCCATTTACTGCTACAACCATGACAACACAGCCCCTTTATAACGGCATTTTAATAAAGAAGTAATTCAATTCGACTTGCCATGATATTAGTCCAATAACTTCAGTTTACTAGACTAACCTGAGAACCATGTTTGCCAACTTCCTATAAGCTTGTAAACCATCTTCCTGATAGAACCACTTTTTGTCCAGTGCTATGTCTGTCGGCAGAGTGTCACGATTTCATCCCAGTGTTCTTGTTTGATCTGACCCTCTTCGCACTCCCGAATTGTCAGGTGTTGTAGCTCTCCGGGTACGGGGCAGTCCTTGACTTTGATGGGTAGGATGAAACCGTCCCTGGTGTGTGATACCCGTAGAGCCTGACTGATGGTGAACTTCGTCCACGTGCCTCCTGGGAGGATGATTACACACCGGTAGCTCAGCTTCAGACAGTCCAAGATGTTGTCGGGGACCTCCCTGCCGACCGTGAAGTCCCTTCTTTCGATGCAACATCTAAGCTTGTGCTCTGATTCGAGCTTGTGGACAAACGCCACGGCCCATCGACTGTTCTCTTCAGTGTGCCATACAAACAAATCATAGTTGTATCTGTGTCTCCCATTAGTAGGGCCAGGGGAGCTCAGCTCAGACAACCGTCTCTTAGAGCAGGCTCCCCAGAAGTGGTAGTCCAAGAGGATGCGGACGAAGCCCGGCTTCTCATTGGTATTGTAATGCTCAAAATCATGTGCAAAATATGAATCATACTGGCCTTCCTCTAGAGGTGTGTCAAGAATTTTCTTGCGTATTTCCTTCGCCTTCTCCAACTGCGACCGGCTTCCTTCACACTGGTTGACCCTCTCCAGGCACTCAGCCCATCGCGTGTGGGTCAGTACCGGGTCAAAAAAATCATCCTGTTCGCTACGCGTGGCCTGAAAAAACTTGGTCAGTGCCTTGTTAGTTTCACCGAGAAGGAAGTAAGTGTATCCTAGGTCTGAGAAGTCTGCGTGGACCTCCTTGAGTTGGAGGGCCTGTTCAAAGTCTGCTGCGGCGTTTCTAAGCAAACCATCCGCCTGTTCGTCTCTGTTAGAAGCATCCTCGTACATCTTCAGGAACATGTCTGCTCGACAGCGGTACCCAAATCGTGACGGCATTATGTTCAAAGACTTATCCAGCAACATGTTTGCTTCTTCGAACCTCTTCAGTTTGACATATTCCGATCCTACCCTACGGAGTACAATCTCATGATCTGGATGTATAGCCAGGCCTTTCTCAAAACACTGCTCTGGTGTGAGGTGGTTGTCTGCCTCGTCTGGGAATACTTCAGCAAGACTCCTGTGTTCCGGATCATGGTTAACAAGGATCCCCAGGAAGACCCAAGACAAAGCTTGGTAATCTATTGAAGGGCTGATCCTAGCCACATACAAGAAATGTCTACACGCATCTTCGAATCCTTCTTTTATTGGCTTATCTGAGTAGCATTCCGAATTATCCAAAGAATCATACTCATCCAAGTGAAGCTTTCTCAAGTACAGCATCTGGACATCTCGCCTGTAAAGAGCCAAAGCATAGTCGAAAAACCACTCTGCTCTCTGTGGTCCAGCACAATGTTTGCCGACGACGGCAGCACGTTGAATGTATCTCATGTACCTGAAACACCGTTTGAACTGCTCGAAGTAACGGATGGCGTGGGCCTTGTCTGCGTACGCTCTGGCTTTCTCCTCGTAGGTTTGTTTCTCCAGGATCACAGCTAGCTTATTAACATAACAGTGATGCTCATCTAGTTTACCAAGTTCCTGAAACATGTGAGCAAGATTGGCATGTGCGTTTATGTTATTCTTGTCTTTGTCCAAGACGTCTTCGAAATATTCCTGCGCTTCCACCGGTTTCTGAAGGTTGTAAGCAATGAAGCCTTGAAGGTTGCGTATAGCCGTGTAATAAGTTGGCCGATCATTGAAATCCCACTTCTCCCGAGCCAAGATAGTCTCCTCTCGGTTGAGGGTGGTTTTATCCTTGGCGATGGCAAGAAGCTCTTGCCACCTGAGATGGCAACCGAACGAACCAATCATATTCAGGATTCGCTCAGGAAGGGCCATGTCGTAGTAGTTTGGGTGTGTCCACCCATGCCAATGCCCATCCTTGTAGTTGAGACTGCCCATGAAAAGGTAGTCTCCGCCGCTTTTCTCCTTTTTCGTTGATAATCCCATAAGAAAATCGGTCGACACCTTTGCCAGATGGAGTTAAATATAAGTGTTAAGTATGTCAACACTTGGCAGGCCAAAGCGATACAGCAATATACTCATCGGTGTGCATGCAACCCCGACTGCTCAGTAAAAAATGGTACAACTGTTCAGTACACATAATTTAACTTACTACACTAGGTGTGCAAATTTCACTATTCCATGTTCAGGAGGTCAGTGTTGAACCAACAGACTGCCAGCCGTAATATAAAAATAGATCGTAATGGTGGTGGCCTACGGCATGCAGCAGAGCGATTAGGTGAATGTGTATAGAGTTGACAGAGTCGAGCGAATGTTTTATACCATAAACGTCACGGTCATGTGTACAGCCGGGAGGAGGAGTCAATGCAAACGACTAGGCTCTCGGTTCTACTGTTAACGCTCGAAGACGACATCGTTAAATAAAAACAAACGCATACAACGAAACTGACGATACGGGCAGAAAACGCGTGATGCAACCCGTCAGGAAAACCCCCGTTGCCTCGTGATTAAACCAGCATGCTGTAGGTGTTGACCCAAGGGCTTGAACCATTTTCACTTGAATCATTGCCTTACCACACTCAGATGATCCTCTACATACAATATGCATGCATGCTCATGAAATGGTACAGGCGCGAAACGCTCCAACGAACAGCCAGGGTTCCATTTTGTTTACACAAAATTTACCAGCCTTTATGCTTCAGTTAATATGAATCGGTCCCGGGCGGGATGGTTGTGTTCCACGTGTGGTATTCCAGACTCACGTCCTGAGCATGGGAACTCGTTGTGACTTTCCCACGGAAGGAACTTTCAATCAAACGACCATATGAAACGACTGACTGGTTAGGATTTGATGGTTGAAGTTCTGATAACGACCACCACACTCCCCACAAAGTGATTATAGCTAGCTATAGACTCATAGTGCAGAACTGTAACTCTTCGTAAGTCGCAAGTTCCTTCCAAAACGGTGAGAGGTCACCATCGTCGTTTTTGTAAGACCATGTAAGACGGAGACGTCGATCATGCAAAGCATCAACCACTTAATCCATATTTCTCCATGGGTGACGGAACAGCAGTTTGGTCTTGTTGCATTAGAAAATTAATCCACGGCCTCGAAGAATAGAAACATGCCATCCACGAAAAGATGCGTTGATTGTGTGGTATTCTTCCTTCCTCCATGTTGTGTACGAACAATGAGATGAATACATTATAGACTGTATACGGGGCGTGCGTGAGTAACTATGCTAATGACCCTGGCACATGTTGCGCTTGCCAGGCTGAGACCAACCACGTGAACACACCATTATAGGCTGCTTCCTCTGATGGTTTGCGCCAGTAATAACGAAAAATCTGGGACTGTGTATTCCAATAAAATAACGTGGATGTCAAAGGTTTATACGTTCGTGCATAGAGCAGGGTCCGTGCTCTATGGTTCGTGGGATAGTGCAGCTTGGTTTGCTCCGGTGGTCGTGTGATGCAAAGCGATTGAGTCATCGTCGGTAGTTGTAACTGCGGTTTTGCTTTATTAAGCCCTCGCTCGCTCGGTCATAAACCTACTAGAAATTCAGGAGCTGTCTACCATTTTGATGTTGCAACATTTTAAAATGTGACAGGTCGAAGGGGAACGAGCCGATGTCACCAATAACCGGTCAAGGGGAATGTAGATTTTTACTCGAAGGAATTTTTATCACTGTTCTGTGTCTGTAATAGACTTTAGTGTTGTTAAAAGCTACCGGTAATGATGAGCGTGAATCCATCGTGCCAAATGCCGCCCCAAAGTAAAAAATAAAATAAAAAAATAAAATAAAGAATAATAAAAGAAAGAAAGAAAAGAAAAGGAAAACAAAGAAGGAAACAAAAGAGGAAACACAAGGAAACGAATAAAAGAAAAACAAATAAAATGTGCGATGATTTGGCTAGTCTGTGTTTCAAGGAGTTACACGGCTAACTGGATTGAAAACACGTAGGCCTACATTTTTAAAGCAAATGCAATTTTTAACTAGTCTGAGTCATTTTGTGCGTGATGAACGATGGTGCTCCTCTCAAAAAATGCTCGATGAGCGCCTTGAAACGCAGGCTACGAATTTCAACACAATAACATTCACAGTCATGCCGGACCGTCAGAGATCATGTGAACACGATATCTCGATGATTATGGAAGCAGCATGAACCCGGAAACACCTATGCAAATAATAATTTGTCATTTTTGCCCTAGGAAAAAAATAGTCAAAGTGTATATACTTGGCCTTGCGAAGATCTGCAAGGAAGATACGAACACTGTAAAAACATTCAATTAGGGTTGATTCAGTTAGGGTTCCCCTAAAAAAATATCGTTGAACCCAAATACACGTCGAGTTAATGTTATTCCCAACTGTTTCGATCGGAGAATGTGAAGAATCATGATTGTTACGCGCGCCGAATGGAGCCGTAGAAACACCCCGGGTGTTTTGTTGTTGAAAGATGGAACTTTGACCCGGAAATGATTAATTGACCATCCAGCCTCTGGAGAAGGTCGGTTGGGGGGGGGGGGTGGGTGGGTGGTGGGGAGGCATATCTGTAAGGCCTAATGGACCTTTATCATGGTGCGGCCATCTTGATTTTCTCCCATTCAAACCAATGTAACCAAACCGAGGCTTGAAGGGCAAATAGTCTGGGTTTTTTTTGTACAATGAGTATTGGCATATATTACTGTTATTTTATTTTATTATTTTTTTTTATGAAAGTCGCCAGACACACAAGGCCAGTAAGCCACTCGAGGTGTGGGCTACAAATCAACGGTTTTTACAGGGCCGTTGCCACCTGCTCCTGGGGCTGAAACAGGGTAACCCCCTTTACAGTCTGTAAGAATGTAGGCATGGGTATCATCCATCAGAAGCCTGGCTGGTAGAGCAGAAGGCTCTACCTCCCCAACTTTTATGGAGCAATTATGGTTGCCTTGCTCAAGGACACTGGTGTCGCGACCGGGACTCGAACCCACACTCCGATGACTCAGCCACCAGAGCTTGAGTCCGACGCACTAACCACTCGGCGACAACACGCCACATGGATACAGGGAACATGACCAAGATGGTGGCAGCGTGATAAAGGTCTATTGAAGGACAAACAACAACTCAGTCGGTTTCGCTGCATGAAGTGTAGGTTTCGGGTGATAAACTATAGCCCAAGTGCCAATAGTTATCCTGTTCGCTGCGTACTCCCTAGGTAAATAAAAAATTATCCGTAAACATGACATCAGCCCAAAGGTGTACGACAAAGCATAGAGGAAGGGACAAAGTATGCAATAAAACTCACGACGTCGCAAATAATTATACTCGCATACGTATGCGCACATAGTTATTATTCAATTCTGAATAACTTCACGACATTGCACACGTATGCGCACTTCTTTGCGATTAATTTCGTGTTCGCACAAATATGCGATATGCGATGTCCCGTCAGGGCCACCATAACTTAAAAATAATTAAGATATCAAGACTTGAGACTCTCTTTGTACAGTGTTTGAGGGTCAAAGGAATCAATATTATACTGGAACAGTTCCCCTTATACGGGTCTTAGTGCCTGTAGACCTTATGCATTGACGTCATCACGCCGCCATCTTAGAGGTAAAACGATGACACAGAGGATGGGCCAATGAGAAACCTTCTTTTGACCTGTAGGGTAGTGTGTGTCTGTGGCAACCGTGATAAAAAGAAGACAAGCCCTGACTTCATTGCTTCGACGGCCGCGGTAAAAGACAGGGGACCAGTTTAAGTTTTGTGATTTGAACCTGGAGCGACTTCCCCCCCCCCCTTTTTTTTTGGAATCGATCAAAAAGAAAAAAAGTTCCCATTGAAAAATCATTACGACAGCGGCAATTTCGCACTGCAGAACAAAAATAAAACGTCTGGGGGCGGTGTTTGTCGAGTCATTAACATGCACAATAATTAAAGATAAACAGGACATGAATCCTTGAAGGCTCAGTGACTATGGCCGTTTACGAAACCACGGCTTGGGCTTAGGGCCTCCGGCTTGGGCTCCGTCCTCCTGCTTGGAGCCCCATAATGAAAAGCACACAGTTTCTAAATGACTGACAGAGCCTAAGCCTAAGCCCAAGCCCAAGCCATGGTTTCGTAAACGACCCGTAAAGTTTCGGTCTTTGGAAATACTGTAAAACTGGAGAACACAGCTTTTTAAAATCCTGGTATCACTTTAGTATGCATTGTACGATTAATACACATTGTACATGAGCGTGCACATTGTAATCACAGACAAACATGGGCGTTGGTCATAGGCCCTATCTCTCAAATTCGACATAATGTAGGTCCTCAAGTTTGTTGCACGGCGTGTTTGTTTAGAGAACGGAAACAAAATGCACCCACTTCCCCAAATTACATGTGAAAACCCCTTTAATAAAGTATTTGCAAGGCAAGGCAAAGTCTTGATGTAATCAAGTTTCTAAGTTTCCTTGTAGCACATCATGGTTACATTGCATACAGCCCCTGCGTCGTGCTAACTTTGATTCTGCTGTGCAGAAATAATAATAATTTTACGAAAAAAAGTATAGAATTGGGGAAAAATTGATAATAACCTTACTAAATCCACAAGGTAAAGTCCCTCTGCTGTGGTGTCAAATCTGAACGAAATCTCATTATTTGATTTCGACACATCCAGTGGCGCAACCAGATTGGGGTGGGGTGGGGGCTGAGGACTCCACCCCCAACCGCTCAGAACACGTGCCTCCACCCCAAATGGACAAATGAATGATTCGATACAATAAATTGCCCCCCACCACATTATGTCGGTTCGCCCGCTTGCCCCTCGAAATGAACATGTTTAAAGATTCGCCTCTGGGCGCATCACTTGAAACCGTCATAATTGTTTTTCAGAGAGCGGGTGATTTTGAGAGCTACCGTGTACCTTTTGAAAAATCAACCCATACAACGCAATTCGCTGCATGATCGAGAACTGCGCTGTAGAAATTCAGCTTGGGTCACTGGTAACACTGTGCGGCGTGTTGCTGAACCCGGAAAAGTCTCGATTCAACCGACTAAAAACTTATGCGGGAAAGTACCGTGTTCTTGTATAGTTATTATTCGTAACAGTACAAAATGGAGGTCTGTCGATGGGAGTAATGAGTTTTCGGAAACTCATAAAATGGTCGTGTGAGAAGTATGACCTCATCAACACGCTATTATTCATAATTCCATGCATTGCAGAGTTTTATATCAAGCAGTACTTCATCACCAACACAGAGTTTGCAGCTCGACACTACCATTGCAACAAAAAAGTGAGTATATTGGTGAATACGTGAAGTGACCGGGAATAGTTGATTCTTTACAAGGAGTGGGGAACAACACTATTAAACAGGGACCTACATTTGAATAAGCAGTGTTTAAATATTTTCAAAATTCGAAATTCGAATTTGTGGCTGGGCGCGGGTCAAAAAACAAAACTCAGTTTTCAATTAAAATATTCAAAGACATTTTGTCAATTTGTGTCTGTGTATTCTGTCCGTATTTTGTACAAATATTGTAAAAAAAAACCCAGAGCTATTATCATTTCTATATAAAAACATAGATTCCGTATTTTATACAATTGTAAAAAAAAAACCAGAGCTATTATCATTTCTATATAAAAACTTAGTGTTAAATTCAACACTACAAAAAGAGTGCGGCGAGTGCGGTGAGTATTCTCTGTATGTTAGATTCAGTTGATTGAAAAGGAGTTATAACATTAAAGTTATACCCATCGGTGTAAGGCAAATTGAAATTTATATTCATTCCCCCAGTGCAAACATCTATCTAATTGGTTTGCGGTACCTGCCGCTAATATACTGGATTCGAACTGACCCCTCGTCACGGCGCGTGCTCGGTGGTCTAGTGGTTAAGACATCTGCTCTAGTCATGCGGGAGTCGTGGGTTCGAATCCCACCCGAGATGCCTGTGGATTTTTTTTCTCCACAGGACTCGACAGCACTGAGTATACAGTGCTTATCACAGATCTGTGTTGGGCAAATTTATACGAACATTAAAGTATGTTAGATTTAACTTAAACAATTTTATTTTAACTTTTTCATGTTGTTAAAATCTAACATTCATAGAGTAGTCACCGACGGTGCCCTTTACAGTGTGAATTCAACACTCAAGAGTGTACTTACACATGACGTTTCAGCTGATGAGATGATTTCCCCTTTTTTTTTATTTAATTCATTTCATTTCTGAAATAAGTGTCCATAGAAAACTGGGGGAAAACAGTGTAAAACGTTTTGCGTGCTTGGGAATTTCCTTTTCTGTTTCAACAACAAAGGTGGATGATGAAGCCATGAAATCTATACTGAGCTGTGAGAACATTGGTCTAAAATAAATTTGCTTTGTTTGAGGCATTACATCTGCTCTCGGGGTTGATTGAAAAGTCAATCAATAATCAAACATTTTTTGAATTATTGGAACGGGTGGGTGGGTCAAAACAAGTTCGAAAACAAATCAAAAATGTAAACATCGATTATTTCAAATGGCCCCTAAAAAAACGTAGTCATTGGGATGCTCCTCATGAAATTGCGCGACCACTTCACCATTACATAGCAACATCACACTGAGCACGCATGGTTTGTTTGTAATTAGTGACGTGAATCTATTTATTATAGTTGTGCGCAGCGGAGTGGGCAGCCCGTTGGGGCGGTTTGAACCACCGCCCCCAACGGGCTGCCCCTAAATAATACTTACATTTCTTTTTTCTCTGAAGTTACTCTACCACACTCTTAATATTTGTATAGAGGTGAACATGCATGTTAGTAACGCGTAGCACAAAAAAACACGAGCGTGGTAATGCAGTCTGGTTCCCCATGACCAAAAATTCCCTGACGCCTCTTTTTTAAAAATCTTAGGTCAGGCATCATCCAAAGCTAAACGTAGATTATGACGCAACATATTCAAATATTCATTACTTGTCACCAACAACGGTGGACGATGTCATTGGATAAAAAAAACGGCGCGCTGATGACGGGCTTTGTTTACTTTCAAAAAGCAAGGGATAATCAGTTTGTAAAAATGTTACAAATTATTCAAATAGTGTTGAATTTTTGGGGGAAAAATGAGAAGAAAAACTATAACGGGATGTGGCTGCAAAGTTTTTGATTTTTTTTATCAACAAAAGAAATATCCGACCATCAACGAATCTGTCCGAATGTTGACGACAACGAGTTCGGAACATATCGGATATTTTCGGAAAAGGAAGAATTCCTCCTTTTTTGTCACGTGACATTTGGGTGATACCGGACCATAAAATCGACAGAGAATGATCGGATTTTTTTGGTCTGAGAACCAGACTAGTGGTAATGGCCACCCTCCCCCATAAAAACTAATTGGCGCTTTGTTGCTATTTGGCCTCTCATTGGACCGTTCGTCATTAGGAGAATGCTTCAGTGATCAACAATTGGGATCTGAATGAGATCGTTTATCATGGAAACACCGAAATTGAACCAAATTGGACAACATTTTAAAATTCCGTTACAGAAAACACTGGACTTATCAATTATGACATCTCGGAATTTAAACAAAACACAGAATTCTATAACATGGTGGAAGTGAACCATATATTGCAGCGCCGTTGGAAAAGTCTACATTGTTATGTAGGCGTATTTGTAAGTTTCGGTTTATTTATTTTCCTCCTATTTATTAAACCTTTCTTTATTGTTATAGGCCTACGGGTCTTTATCAATGGTATGCCCAAACAGTTAAAACTGGCTTCCATTGAGGCCTTGCATAAAGTATGACATAAAAATGTATTACTTATTACAAAATGTATTATACGTTAGATATTCAATCTATTTACCTTGAAAACAGTCAAAATGTTTGTAATTCATGCACAGCGCCGTAACTAGGGTAAACTTTTAGGGGGGCACAAGGGGGAAGGGGCACCATTTTTCCTTGGGGGCACTTTTGGTCAATTAAAACAATTCCGTTCGTGTTTTTTCCCTAAGAGAGCCCCTTTTCAGTGTCTTCTGACGAGTTGAGGTAAAATGAAATACATTCTGCGTGTAAAATTATTAAAAACAGTTCTCAAAACATACTTAAATGCTCACCACGCCTACTAAGGTTCAGACGCCTCGTCGCCTAAAATTCGCACTACGCTGTATCCGTGAGTCCATTCCTGTGGTGTAACATGGTGACATTGACTCCCAATACGGCGCAACCAAGATTACTGTGATGATGACGTCAGGTGAATGGGACAACCATTCGATTGGTTGGTATATATGATACTTAATGTTTTTTATTCAATAGTTATAGTGCAACATTTCTAGCGAACATCACAAACTTCGTTTCATTGCGTAAGCGAGCCCTTTTTCAGTTTTTGTTGTTTCACCACAGTGTTTTATCAACGCTTCTTGTTACAGTTTCATTTTGTTTGATGACAAAACAAATTTTGTCATGACAAAATAAACAAACATTTTCACTTGATACTTTTCACTAATAACTAGATCACCTAACTGATGATTTTTTCCTACGGTTGGTTGGACAGAAAACAAGGGAGAGGACGTATTACATGAATAATTACAACTCTTTAAAAAAATGGTGTAAAATACCTTCAAATACATTTAAAATGTTTCAATAGCACCAAGAAGTATAGAATCCTTCGATTGCCCATGTGATAATTTTCAATGATTTCTGTGCCCCCCCCAAAAAAAAAACTTTCACACAATAATCGCTAGTAATACAAACTTGTGATTGTCAATGTGATAATTTTCAATGATTTCTGTACCAACCAAATTTTGGGGTCGTGTCGAAAAATTCAATGGTATTTCTGGACGACCAATTAAAAGTCTGAGGCTATGCATGCCCACGGGGCGAGTAAAATGGAAGACTTTTTGCGAAAACATTATGTGTGCATGCACACAATTTTGACTAACATATAGTTACCGATAGGCCTTGTAAAAATCTGATTTGTTGATACATTTTTATAATTTTTAATTTAAAGAAAAAATAAGTAACGTAGAAACCCAAAATGACTTGGCACTTCCACGTAAAGCGAAAGTTTAACTACACTAAATCTAGAGAGAAAAGCATGCACCAGTTCTCGTGAATAAAATATGAAACCACAAACTTTTCTGTAAATCAAAGATTTGAAGGTCATGGCTTTTATGGATTCTTTGAAAAATGGTCTGTGCCCCTGGGGTCGTTGACCTTCAACCTTGAGCATTTTGGGTACACTAGCCCTCTAAAAGAGCCCTATTTTTGCAGAATAGTGTAGGGTGATTTTTCCAAGATGGAGTCTGGCCTATTTGCTCGTTCAGAGGTAGATGAGCATAGCTCTCAAAATAACTAAACATTGAAACAAAAATTGAAGTCAAGTTGTCATAAAATATGCATAATAATTGATCGGATATGAAAAGGCTAGGAGACTTTTAAATATTTTGTGTGCATCTAGCATTGATTAGTACGGGGGAGCTTACTTTAGTGTGGTGAACCCTTAAGTGTTTGCAATTTTTCTTCCTGTTTTTATTTTTTTTTTCAACAGAAATTGACGTTCTCGTTTAAAAAAAACAGCATTTATTTTTACACAGTGCCCCTTTTTTATTTGAAAAAGAAACAGTTTAATTATGCGAAAGTTTGTCAACGTTTTTCGTTTTGAAACAGCATCATCTGTCAAAATTTGTTCACAGATAAAAAAAAAAGAAGCCATTTCGTCGGCTAAAAACAGCCTACGCAACTCTCGGCGTCCAATACACGCAATACGTGAATGAAGTTTATGAAGACTAGATGTTATTAGGTTTAAAAATGTTAAACAAAAACTGTGCAACTTGAAAAAAAAAAATACAGCAAAGCTTAACTGCAAAAACTTAAAACTTTCGATTCTGAACGCCAGTCGTTTGTTCACCATCATTTTACGTGACTTCGCCTTTTACGGAAGGCACTCGTCTCCCGTCACGCGGGGGTGCACACGGTTGCACTTTTGCACAAATATGTTCGGAGATTTATATATTTTGTTTGTCACGACATGTGATAAACAAGTCATTTGAAAGTCATGATCGGGAAGTCATGTATTTTTGACCAAATCTGCACCCTATAAAAGGTACAACCCGCTTTGCCCTTTTATTTCATACTACAAATCGTTATCGTTTGCGGGACAGAGCGGTCGGTAACACACTGGGCCTTTGATGTAACAGCAAAGCAGTACTAAAGCACTCAAGGTAAAACATGGCGGCGAAGGACATTAATGTTGTGGTCCATCGATAGACGCCTGTTCACACCCACTTTGACCACCCATAGCCCTTGGAATTTCTCGTATAATAGGGGAGAATAGACATCCTGATCGAAAGCTGAGTTATTTCACCATCGAAGTAGATAAATAAGGCGGGATAACAAAGGTCTGTAGTGCGCTTTTACTGACGTATTTCCTTGATCATAACAAACAACCAGTTTTTCTTTAGAGGCAGTGCTATCAGAGGTTCATCGCCATAATTTCTCCCATAACAAATTTTGTATTCACAAAAGTCTATCATGGTGCACTTTTCTTGTGTATGATTAGTGTTTTAGATTCAAAAATGAATTACCTTGTGAAACGGGAAATATCCTGGCACTTGTCTGATTAAACATGATTATCAATTATACTGTGATGTTTTGGACACAGGGAATTTGACGAAGATGGCCACAGCGTGACAAATGGGTATTTTGTGACGTCAGAAAGATGTACCCCTCAGATGGCAGAGGGTGGTCTTTTGAGGACGATGAAGAGGTGATTGGAGCCATGGGCTGTCACCTCACGTGGACCGATCTCCACGGGATCGACAAGAGCACCCTAGCGCGAGAGAGACAACTCATCCAGGCGATGAAAACTGATTTCCATGAGAGGCCCTCCCGCTGGCTGTCCGTGAATAACCTCCTGGGCTTTGTCTACTATTCACTCTGGCTGGTCCAAGAGGCGGAGGAGAAGTTCGCCGAGGTTATCGCCAAAGACGGGAGTAACATGAACGCTCTTGGCAACCTCATTGTCATCTATAAAAGTCAGTCTCGGATGAAAGAGTACCGTGAGAGACTCAGCACTCTTCGGATGTTAGTTGCGAGGCGAGATGCGCTTAACATGGCCCGATCGTACACCGACCGGGCCTTCGCTCTTCGATTCTTCCAGGAACATCGGAAGAGTTTCACGTATTTGCAAATCACCAGCAAAGCAGTGGAGGCGGGCAAGGAGCTGGGGACACCCGAGGAGGCAGAGTGGTTGTTCGATCACGGCTTGGCGTTGCAGCGGCGCTTCAAGCAGATGTTCAGCAGCGAGGCCGTTCAGGAGCGCACAGAGGAAGGGTTCCGAGAGGTCGTCGAGTGCCTTTTCCAGGTGACGAAGATCGAAGGTGCCAGCCGGGACTTCCAGACACTGCCCTGGGTCTTCATAGGCGGCCTCCTGTCTTTGTACCCCTGGAAAAACTTGGCAGATATTGTACTGGATGAGTCGAGCTTCATGTCGGCTTTGGACTGTTTCGACAGAGCTCTCAAGCTTCAGCCTGAAGATCCCGAAGTACTCGCAAGAGTTGGAGCCCAGTACGTGGAGCTAAAAATGTACGACCAGGCCACCGAGGTTCTGAACAAAAGCCTCTCTATTGAAGAGTCCCGTTTTGCATTCAGACATCGAGCTATTCTTTCAATGAAAATGTACGAAGACGAAAATGTACGGACACAATTACCAGAAGCCGAGTTGGATGGACTGCTACAAAAGACACTCTCTGATCTTAATTGCGCAATAGAGTTGAAGGACACCCACGCAGCCCTATCGGATCAAGGATATGTCTACTTTCTCATGAAACAACCGAAAAAAGCTCTCCAGTGTTTCAGCATGGCGACCAAATGCGAGCACCAGGAAGATAACTTCGACCCCTCAATCACCCATGAACGCTGGGCTAAATGTTTGACGACTCTAGGCGAGGAAGAAGGTGCTCTCTTGCAGATCAGAAAGAAGGAGATGATGAAGAATAAGCTTCGGGAGCAAGCTACCGTACTGGAGGAAACCTGGCGACACCGGCATGGCCTGAATTGCCAAGGCTTCGAGTGCGACCTTGCTAGGTTCGACTTCTGCATGGAGGATCGCCATGGCTACGTCAACGTCTTTGGCACGTCCCGAGTGCCGAACTCGGTGCGCTACTTCACCCGCAATCAAAGCTCCTACAAGTACGACTTCTTCGTCAGCTTCGCTCACATCGACAACAAGTGGACAGTGGCGCTCGTCAAGAGGCTCGAGATGGAATTTGGCCTGCGCGGAAACATCAGGTACAGGGACTACCACCTCGGGGCTGCAATCTCGGATAACATTGCCGAGTCGGTAGCCAATTCCTACCGTACACTTATCATCATGTCCCCCGATTCCCTCAGGGACCAGTGGTGTCGATACGAGGTGAGAACGTCACTATTTTCAAACCTTAATACGTAAAATTTAAAACTATTTTCTAGAATTGTTTCATGTTTTTTTTTTGACAAGATAGTGATCATTGTGGTGACATTCTCCCCCAGAAAATATTTGTTGCGTTCTTGATTTCAATACGACAGAAAAACACTATCCGTATTAGAGCTTACCAGAATAGGTTTTTCTCCAGAGGGTTTTCTCCAGGCTATATCCGGTTTTCCTCCCCCTGGAAAAACTTTGGATCTCAGGCTGGGCTTCGTGGTCATGCATGGGTTGTTGTGGCTGGCTGCCTAAGGCACCCCAGAATGCCTGCAGCTCGAACACGTGTAGCCGAGTCCTTCGCAATTCAGCTTCTCAGCTGCCAGTAAGGATGATTAGCCTCCCAAAGAATTGTTGAGATTTTGCCGAGAAGAGCGAGAAGAGGGTTTTAGCCGTTCTAAGATGAAACGTGTGGTCCTTCCAAGTTATATTTTGTTTGTTTGTTCATTTATCATTAAATGAATGAGTAAATAAATAACTAAATAACTAAATATTAAAATCAGTCATGGGCACTCATATACAAATTCGATATCGTCATTTTCAGCTCCAGCGTGCCCATATGACCAATCTGCAGAGGCGTTGTGCTGTGCCCATCATGCTACGCACGTGCCAGGTACCACGTGAGCTGGAGCACTTGACTTTCATCAAATGTCAGAAAGGGCAGTTTAGCACAGAGGACTGGCATAGACTTGGGCTGACCCTTTGCCAGCAAGTGGACCGGAGTCAGACCAACTGGCCGGAGAGTTACAATCCTTCATAGGACGGAGGAGTGGTGAAAACGTTGATTGTTCTCGTCTCAAGAACGGATCGGACACTGGCGTAAACCAGGGCCTAATTTCATATAGCTGCTTAAGCACAAAAAGTAGCTAAACACAAACAAATCATGCTTATCAGATTAAGGTTACCAGCCAACATACCATGTTATTTGTTCAATTTGTGACTGGTATCCTGCTCATTTTCGCTAAGCAGGAAATTGTTAAGCAATATTTCTGCTTTAAGCAGCCCAATTTCATAGAGCTGCTTAAGCAGAAAATGATGCTTTAAAAATGTTCAAGTTAAGCAAAAACTATCAGGAAACCAGTCACGTATGACAGGCACAGTATTTTGGCTGGTAACCTTTCAGTGGTGAGCAAAATTGTTTTCTGCTTAGCTTAAATTTATGCTGATCTATTTGGGCGCAGATCATATTGAAGGAGTAACAATGGGTGTTTATATGACAGCAAATTGTACATAGACTTTAAGTTGTCACTCGGCTTGATATAAAGCGACGGTGTGTCGTGATTAGTGAACAGAGTCTGAAAGGGACAACACCTATGGTCAGAGGACTGGCATAGACTTTGATAATTGACACGCAAGTTTAACTCTTCCACCCCATGTCACTGCCTCATCCGAAGGCAATGATTGCATTAGATGGGTTACGCAATCAAATGAAGAAGTTTTCAAATTTTATAGTTTTAAAATGCTTTAAAAGTTTTTATCTTTCCTGAAATATAAAATGTAGAACCTTCATCCTTTGTATATGATAAAGAAGTTGTTGAGTTAACAGGGTAATTGGTGTCCTTTTTTTTTAACTATTTAATGTATAGGCCTAAACTATAGTTATATATATATAACAAGAAGAAATATATTTATATATATATATATTAATTGGGGTGAGCAAAGAAAATTTTGCATATATATATCTGTATAACTTTCGAACACTTTAACGCAACTGGCTCTGTAAAAGTGAAAGCATCTATATATTGTTTGTATTATAGTTTGACGTACTTCCTCACAGAGGCATTTCAGACAAAAAGTCCCCACAACGGTCATCAAGAAGATTGGTAATGCATTTGTCCTTGTGTATGTAGGTTTGGGGGGGGAAAACATTGACTTGCCCTTCATGCTATGCTTGGATGGGACAAAACATGCACGGTCAATAGTACCAAAATGCACGGTCAATAGTACCAAAATACACTGTTTATGACGTAGGCCATGTAATGGTTTAAATGTCGCGTGACTAACAATCCTCCAATCAAATGTCAAGGATTCACCTGCGTGTTACATAACAACACACAACTTTTAACAGTACTTTCATTGTCTATGACAAGGAATAAGAAAGAGAAATATTGCTGGGGGAAAAAAAATGAAATTAAGCATGACTTGTGCATCTTTATTTAAAAAAGACGAAACCTTATATCTTATTACATAGTAAAGTTTTACCGCCTTGTTGTTTGCACCAACATATTTGGAAATGGGAATTGCCGAGTGTACGTTTCTGTTTTGTGTTGTGTTTTTCAGTTTTTGTGATACTGAACACCCGAATCTGCCATCAGACTCAAAAGTTGCAAGCCTCGGCGGTTTCCGGCACCGTGGTTTGATTTCACTTCGTATGTTTCCAAAGAGCATACATAGCTGATGCATCTGCCGGTGACATCTTACCTCTTTCTATAGTTTCAATACAGGTTTCCGCGGCCAATTCAAAACAAAAAGAAAAGTCATTCAATTTTAACACCTGGCTCATTCAATTTCGTTCGAAAATGAATGCCCCGTTGCGTCAGTACTCAACAGTCGAAAAGGAGTCATAATTCAGTTTCAGCTGCTTAGCATTCACTGGTCAAAAAAAAGATCATTTCAAATTCATCAGGTCGCCGAGATTATTCCATTTCATTCAAGCCGACAGCAAGAGGCTGGTCAACCATTAAATTTCATCATTTGTAAATAGGTAGCAGAAATTCAACCGAAGAATGGTGAAAGTGTAGTCTTGAATGTCTAGAAATGAAAAAGAATGTCTGAAACGACACTGAATGAGAAAAACTAATATCATGTATGAAAACGAAATTGAATGCAATAGTAGCTATACAAAAGAAATCCTAGTTTGAATGAATTAGGGGAAATGCGTGAAATTGAATCAATTTTTGCTGAAGTTGGCAGGGAAAACTTACATTACTAGCGATGTTATACAGGTTTGACAGTTCATGTATGACTTAATGTATTGTCTGGTTTTGATGTTTCTTTTTATTCACATTAACGGTTCTCAAAATGGAGCTCGCAATTTTGCAGTCTTTTTGAGAAAAAAAAATAAATAAATAAAAAACAAACTCACACACAAAACGCCATAATCGGCGTTCAACACACATCCATTTGTCGTGTTCCCTGTGTGAAACAGCTGCAATGAACACAGTTTCTTATCATACCAAAAACTAGTTAACTGTTTTCTCCTGACATCCTCGCTTTGATTACAAATATCAGAACGGGTGAAAAAAAACAAAATGGCTACCGCAAGCTTTAAAACGAACCAAAATGAAATCAGAAATCGACACAGCTGACATTTTTGCCCTTTTTAATAGACCTTATGCACATGACGTCATTTGAGTAGGGCGCCCTCGCCTAGAGGTCAAAATGAGGTTGTTCATTGGCCAATCCTGTGCGCCGCGCGTACAAATCTCTGTGTTTCCATTGTTACATCATCGATTTACCTCTAAGATGGCGGCGTGATGACGTCAATGCATAAGGTCTATAGTATTTTATTCTCGTACATGGATATTCATGGGAGTCGTATTCGAAAATGTGACGATCCCCGTTTATATATCACAATAAACATTCACAGGAAAACTATCCGACTTCTCGCATTTGTCTTAAAATTTAAAAAATATTGAGTTGTCCACACTTTGTTTTCATGAAATGAAAAAAGACACCATAATACAATTGGTTTTAAGCTACATCTCGGCAAAAAAATGATTTTACAAAATATTACAACCCTAGAAATTACATTTCTCTGCTGATAATATTTTCTCGTACAGGTATCATAATATGGAATATCATTATATATCATCTATAAATACTGGTGTAGTGAGAAAAAAAACCCCATAAAGTAATCACAAAATGTATTCCTTGAGCCTAGTATTCATTAATGACAAGGTCCCCAAACTCCACTAAAACCCATCTGTTTTTTGCCAGATGTTTGCCCGTTTCGGTGTTCCAGGAACTAGACTTTTAACCTCTGGACCTTTTAGTAAGGTTTGCTGAGGAGTTTTTATTTTGTTGGCATCTTTATTATCGAGGTGGGTGAGCCTACGTGACCGTTTTCTGCTGAGGTTTAAAATAAGCGTGGGCTCTGTAGAGCTAAGGTTGAACCGTTCACTAACAGCGCCCACCGCCAGGCAAATGAGTTGTGGCCATTTCTTTTGATTTTTCGAGAGCTAACTTTACAGGATATAGTTTCACAGATTATCTCCCGAGGTGGTGTTCCTGAACAGGGCCGATTGTTGATGAATGCACTCTTCTCTTAAAGAGATTAACCTATAGTGCTTCTACCTTTTTTTTTGAATATTGATATTGTGTTATTAAAACACCATTTCCGATTGTGTAAAAATCAAGCTTCCTTACTTCCTAGTCTTGTCAGTTTGTTTTTTCAATTATCAAATGACCACTCGGCTGCTTCCTTCTAGATAACTGATTTAGAGACATCCGGACCCAATTCAACAGGTTTTCTTTTAATTAGAGCTTTACATCTTAATCTTTTATCCTCAAGTATCAAACCACAATATGAACTATTATTGTCATCTGTTCTTGTGGTGAGGAGCCCGACGTGACCCTTCTCAGCAAACGGGTTATAGTCTGGGTTGTTTTTTTACCACAGAGGTAGGAAATAACAGTGAACTAACGGAGCTGATCGACTGCACCAGGTCTGACCCTGGGTCGACCCCGGGAGCTTACTGAACGTACCATCCCAAGGGTTCACGCTTGCATATCCTCACTCTGTGCTTCTTTGCAAGTACCAACTTGGGGGAAGAGGCAGTCATGTTTGTCTGGCAACGGATTCATTTACCCCCTCCCTATTCTCAGCTGTGCTGTGAAGAAACTTGCGTTTATATCTCGCCATGTCTTGTTTTCTGCGCACTGGGGCAGGTTTCTATCCCTTCCAACAGTAGCCCACACCTCGAGTGGCCTTTGGGCCTTGTGATGGGCGAATTGCATAAAAAAAACATACACAGCATGGAGCTACCCACAGAGCACAGACTAGATGTGTATGACTTACATTATGCCTTCATGCAGCCAGCTGTAAATCAAAAATTAGCGTCTACACCAGCACACAATCACAAAGACTTTTTTCAGTTTCACCAAAAACATTTAACTACAAGCTGATTTCTGGCAAACTTGCCTGTCCCTCCCTTCGGTGGTTAAAATGTCAAGTTTGATTAGCACTCCACATTGATAGAGTGCTTGGGTGGAGACATTGCGGTAACTATTCTTCTAAATAAAAAAAAGAGCTCATATAATCATGATCAGGTGTGGATTTCACAAAGCGCTAGGATTAATCTTATCTCGAGTTAGGACGAGTAACTAGTACTAACTCATAGGACTTTTCATAAGATAGGACTAGTCCTAAGTTAGGACTGGTTTTGTGAAATCCACCCCAGAATCCCCGACAAAAACCGTAAACCGTTAATCTGTTTTGAAGGTTTTGAAGATATCAACTCTTTAATTCGATGAACTATTCCCAGATTATAAGTTGTGTTTCTTATAAAAACTAGAGGACTGGAATGCATAGTGTTGAGCTTTTGTTGACCACGCACGTCACACTTGGCGACTGTGCCACGCTCACCATTTTGGAAGTGAAAGTGTGCGAATGCTGCGTCGCCTAAAATTCGCACCACGCTGCATTTAAGCACATGGAGACATTGACTTCCAAAATGGCGCCACCAAGATTATTGCAATGGTGACGTCACTTGAATTGTGTCAATACTCTGTCACTCTAACAATAATTACAGCAGGGAATAGTCATTTAATGTAATCTATAAATCAACAAACACTAGATAAGAATATTCTGATAGCACAGTCCTACAGCTTGTTGACTTCAATTTATAGCTGGATAGATTATTACTATGCAGTTAAAACCATTTTAAGGATTGTGTTATAATTAATTTACATAAACAGTGTTTATCACTACTCCTTTGATTTCATCTTTTTTTTAACATGAATTTAAACAGATTTATATAATATATATTGATCAAATTTGTTTTCTTCACAACTTTCATAATAATTTATCTTGGTAATATAACAAATACATCTTGTTTAGGGTTCTGGAGTAGGAAAAACAAATATTTACTTGTTGGTAGTACTATTTAAATCTAACCTGCAAAAGTTCCCCCTCCAGCACATAATGGTCCCTTCTGGTGATGCATGGAATGTGCATGGTTTTCAGTCTATTCCATTTCTGGTAGGATGTAGGAAATGTCATCCCATGGATGCCTGTAAAGACCTTGTTTCAGACGTTTCTGGTCCAAAAAGTGTCCTAAAATAAAGGAAGAGAAAAGATACAGTTTTCAAATGAAGTTTTTGTTTGGCCATTCTTTGTATAAAATATACGGCAATATGCTTGGCACATCATGGCTGAGCAGTCTAGCGCATCGAACTCAAGTTTCAGCGGCTAGGTCCCGGAGTGTGGGTTCGAATCCTGGTCGCGACACTTGTGCCCTTGAGCAAGACACTTCACTAACATTGCTTCTCATCACCCAGGAGTATATGGGTAACTGCGAGGGTAGAGATTGTTGATGTGAACGAGAAGCAACCTGTGCGCTGAATTGGCTGCCGGTGCTGCATACTCCAAAGGAGTTGAGATGGTTTTCAGGAATGCTTAGGGTCCGACGAATAGGGGGTAATAATATAAATTTCAATTTGCCTTACACCGATGTGTGATAAGCACTGTATACTCGGTGCTTTCGAGTCCTGTGGAAAAAAATCACCCGAGTTGCCTGTGGATTTTTTTTTCCACAGGACTCGAAAGCACTGAGTATACAGTGCTTATCACACATCGGTGTAAGGCAAATTGAAATTTATATTCATTCCCCCGATGCAAATATTAACATCTATCTAATTGTTTGCAGTACCTGCCGCTAATAATACTGGATTCGAACTGGCCCCTCGTCACCGGGCGTGCTCGGTGGTCTAGTGGTTAAGACATCTGCTCTAGTCATGCGGGAGTCGTGGGTTTGAATCCCACCCGAGTTGCCTGTGGATTTTTTTTCTCCACAGGACTCGAAAGCACTGAGTATACAGTGCTTATCACACATCGGTGTAAGGCAAATTGAAACTTATATTCATTCCCCCGATGCAAATATTAACATCTATCTAGGGGTAAGAATACTGTAAGGTGCTTTGAGAGGCACTGCTGGCTTGATAAAGCCCATAATAAAAATACACATTATCGTTATGATTATGGTTATGATTATGTAAGTTCAATGCCTTGACATATATTCGTACATGTAGGCCTACTTTATACACAAACAGCACTTGAATAGCACTGTGCACTAATGCTAAAAATATTAGCAAGTACCTGGACCTCAGACAACCTGTCAATATTCACTGACGTAGCCATTGTCAGTGTTATGTTACGGGTAGGGCTTAATTTCACCGCGCTGCTCACCGCACAATTACAATTACGATCGCATTGCGTTGGCTTGTTAGAATGAGTTGGCTGGTGTTAACACAACACAGGCAACCGGGACAGAAAGACGGTTGAAACACAAAGAGTCAAAATCAAAAGTGCAGAAAGGAGAAAAAAAATCAAACAAAATAGAGGACATCTGTGGGGGAAATAAAAAAGGAAAAGAGAAGGCAAAGACAACACATTAATTATTATTTCCCTTCTGGGATGTTCAGACCAAAGATTATAGAGCGCCAAGGCGCAAGATGGGGACCTTGGGCTGAAATGTGAAATCCCACTGGATGCCATTTCAGCAAGTAACTCTATTGATACAACAATAATATCAGTGCAGACAATGACCATTGCTATCAATGGGAAACAAAACATTCACTTGCTGAAATGGCGCCCATGCGTATTTCACTTTCCAACAATAGACAGAGCTCCAGTTCCCCATCTTGCGCCTTCCGCGCTCTATAATCTTCGGTTCAGACCAAGGGGTTCAATAGTCCGGAAGCGCCTTGTCCAAAGTGTCTCCGTACTTGGACTTCCAGTCTGTCAGCGGACTTCCCAAGTGCCTGAAATACCCCATAAACTTCTCCACTACCAACCACGGACAGAAAGGTCTCTAGACACACATTTTTCCTGGTCTGCAGACAGACCATTGTCTCCAGATGTCAGCCCTGAAACACCACCCCTGATAACCCTGACCCTGGCAATCAACTACTGGTTTAAATGCTCAGCCCGGAAAGTAGGGGAAATCCCCTTTTTGGTTTTTTGGAGTCTGAATTATTATGACAATTCAGGAGTCTGAATTATTATGATTGGCTTCCACCAGATGTGTCACAGTGATTTCGACAGTTTGGAAGGAATAACTTTGCCGGTTTGAAGGTTTTCAACTTGCGGTGACCTCTAAAAGCACAGGTAACATTGGATTTGAAGGCGGACGGAAGTATCAAGAAGTGCTTGGTAAAATAATCAACGTTCCACTGACTTATGTTTGACAAAGGAAGTACAACATTGTCTGTGAAGTTATTTTAATCTTCTAGAATTACAGAATTACACCCAGATGAGGTAATCTGGGATGCTGGTGGCACCACAGATTATACTGGCTGACGTTATTTAAGAACACTAGCGCAATCCAGGTTATGAGATTATAATCTGTGTCACTTGTGAAGGAGGGCTCTGTGTTACTTCGTCCCGCTTACTACCGACATATCCGAGGAGTATCGGGTGTAATAGACCGACTGTGCGACCAATGTTTACATGTCATCACATGACCTATTGTGGGTCATAGTAATCTGAGCTGATGGCAAACTACGTGCAAATACCGTGGCCGACAGAGTCACACCCCAAAAACGGCTTTTGGTAATAATAGTCACAAGCCAGGGATCACACCCCGTTATATATACGATACAACCACAAAGCCAGCTCTATGGATACAACCTAAGAAGTGGCAGCACGGGGCTCTACCTTCAGGGTGATGCAACTTTTTCAATCCAATTTCCACGGAAGATTGTAAAGTACACCAGCATTGTACCTACTGTCCGTGAGAACTCAAGTAAACCAACAACATTCCCAGTGCCCCTTGCACACAGCGGTACATACTTATTAAACACACAAAAGCCAAGCCATGATTGCCTGAAAGGCTCACAGGGGAAATTCCATTTCTCCATCACAAAAGCCCCCTCCCTCCCTCCCTCCCTGCCGACTCTGACAACATTCCAAAAGGGGAGAGCCACACCTGAAAGTCTTGGAACTTGCACAAAGGTATTCCACTTGGTCATTCCAAAATCACAATCACGTTGAGTGCGCCCCTTGATAATTAACAGCAATTGGGGAAGTGAATTTATTGACTTTGGGACAGGTGGACGAAGCTCATAAACATGTACTTAATATTGTTATTGCTTCAAGCTAAATAAGCTGCAGTAGTTGAATGTTTTTGTTTTTTTTACTTTTTTACTTTAACAGCATCACAGCTGGAGGATTGGCACTGGCATGAACTTTAGAATTACACAGTTCATGATTGATTACCTATCCTTCATTTGAGAGGGCCCATGAAATGTAATTTGTTTTGACGCAATCCTTCGGGTCCCATCTAAACTTTCCTTTTAAATTTTCATTTTGTTGACATTTTCAAGGGTGCCTTTTTCTGGTTTTATGATAATGCCAATTTCCATATTCATGAGCAAAAGTGTGATGTCACATCAGGCAGAAACCTCAATGTTGCAATTAGTTTAGGCAAAAACAGTCGACAGAATTTAGGGTATTTGGCTGTCGTAAAATTTCTTTTCTTTAGTGATATGTTGTTGTGTCAGTTCATGGCGGCGGTATAGTAAGCCAATGAGCAAACTTTTCTCGCAAAATTCATCACTGTAAATACCTCGAGGGAGTTAGGGTTCACGCGATGAGGTCAACATACTGTGTGATCAAATCACCTCTACTGCCCCAATCCTCCAAAATCCCGGACATGATTTGATCCGATTTTGATGGATTTGATAAACCACAGCCTCGGTCAATCATGCTTGGATACTGTGACTAGTTTTACTACGCCACTCGAAGCAGTCAATATTGGTATACTAATGAGGCTGTGCTTGACGTGCGACAAAAAGCAGATAGCTGGGGGGGGGGAAGTTGTGTACTGGAGAGGAATTCAGACTAGTGATTATATGAGATATTATGACATGAATATGATCGGAAAGATATTTTAAAAGTAGAACATAATGATACACATAAATATCCCTTGAAATTGTGTCGATTTTGTTTATTTTCGTGTCTGAAAACGGTCTCTATTTCGTGGAACCAAATTTTTAACTCCACAAGATAATAATAATAATTTGGAGGCTAATCATCCTTCTTGCTGGCAGCTGAGAAGCTGAATTGCGAAGGACGGGCCTGTGTTCGAGCTGCAGGCATTCAAGGGCGCCTTTGGCAGCCAGGCACATCAACCCATTTATGACCACGGAGCACAGCCTGAGATCGAAAGTGTTTGGTTTTTCCGGAGGGAGGAAAACCGGATGGCCTGGAGAAAAACCCCTTGTGGCACAGGAGAGAACCAACACACAACTCTACTCCCATATGGCCCTAGCCGGGAATCGAACCAGGGCCACATTGGTGAGAGGCGAGTGCTTTAAACACACCACCCATGCCACCCAGCGATGGCGGGGCTGTATGTTTGTATGTAGAGTGTGGTTCAGCTCATTGTATTTCCAGAGGCAAGTGTATGTTCTTTTTTATCACTACTCAATAATTAAAACACACTGTAGGTGTTTTATTGCATGAACAACTCTTAAGAATTATTCCAAACAGCAACAATTGAAGAGATTTGAAGGCAATGTGTCCCTTTAACTTCAGACCTTACAGCTTGAAAGCACATTCTGTACCTTTGGAATGCTATTAAAAGACAAAGTTCAACAGAAACTGATCTCCCAATCTGTTCCACTCGTAGTGCTTTTCTTTAAAAAAAAAGAAAAAAAGAAAAGGAGATGGCTAATGTGTTTCCCCTCGGATTTCCCGGGTACTATTTTAGTTTCTGTTGACACACAGGATCAGTGGGCACTAAAGTCGTATCCAAGATTGACAAGAAAGACGCAGGAGTTACCAACAAGGAATCGCCTCTCAAAATGAAACTGAACGAGAATGGAGACATTGAGTGTGCTACTTGTATAAACCTTTCAGTTTCAACTGCTAGGGTTTACTGTCAAGAGTTGGCAGCTCGGTTGAGAGCTACCGTTATCAATAATAATATCAGTAATAAACCTTTATCATGCTGCCACCATCTTGGTCATGTGCCCTGTATCCAACAACAGTAATATATGCTAATATTCATTGCACAAAAAGGAACCAGACTATTTTGCCCTTCCAGCCTCGGTTTGGTTACATTGGTTTGAATGGGAGAAAATCAAGATGGCCGCACCATGATAAAGGTCTATTTATATAGCGCCTTTGCCACAGGCTTTAAAGCACTGCGGTGGGTATGACTGGTATTCTATGTTTTGAACGGGAGACTTTTGAGACGATAGTGGGCGTCCCAAAGACCGGTCCTTTTCCATTGTTTTCATCGCTGAGGACTATGGAAAAGGACCGGTCTGTGGGACGCCCTCTATCGTCTCAAAAGTCTCCCATTATGAGACAAGTGCACTGGGTTCTTTATTATGCATAACACAACACACAGGGCCAACACCCCTTAGTCCCAACTGAAGAACAAAACAATGACGGTTGAGTGTCTTGCTTCAGGACACAAGTGTCTCAAAAGTCTCCCCTTATGAGACCCATTTTTATAGCACCTTGTAAGGGTCGACAAGGTGCTGTGGTACAACCTGCAGCCAACCATGCCAGAGACAAGGGGGAAAACCCCCACCTCTTAACGACAAGTGCACTGGTTTTTTTTATCATGCATTACACAACACACGGGGCCCAACACCCCTTAGTCCCAACTGAAGAACAAAACAATGATGGTTGCTTAAGGACACAAGTGTCAAGACCGGGACCCGAACCCAACACTCTGCTGCAGGCCTGATTGCTTCGTTCTTGAATGGGCAAGGGCACCAAGGCATTTTCTTCTTGATAAAGTGGGAACCTCTATGAGGAAATTGTAAATTTCTATTGGAACATTTCAAGGGCACCAAGGCAACGACCAGGGGCATCGGAGGCAATTGCCTCCATGAAGCATCAGGCCTGCTTCTGATCAGAGCAACAGGACATGAGTGAGGACAAGTGACACACTCACAACCTAACTTTGGAGGGGGATGGATCAACATATTCTCCAGCTGGTGAAGGGGAAGGGGCTTAGGGATGAGAGGAGGGTCATGTAAAACACAAATTATGAACACTAAAACAGAACAGAAGCTTTTCAGGGTTTGTCAATCCCCCCTTATCAATGTCCATGCTCCTTTGGTTACAAGTTTCCCAACCCTTTTTAAAAATTTTATTTGGGGGTGAACAAAACAAAAATTGACTGGAGCGGAATATGAACCTGGGACCACCGGCTATACCAACTGAAGTTCTACCAACTGAGAAATCCAGCCTTAAAGTTGGCGATCTCCCTATATGTTTGCTTGGAGGGGTGCCAGTCAGAAGCCGTTCAACCCTTTTTATCTTCGACGAAAATTTGATAAAATAAAATAATTTGTAATAATTCAGTACGCCCCTGGAGGTCCGGCAAGCCCACGGCCCCCTCCGAGCCCCCCCCCCCCCTGTGGGTGTGTCCTTGTCCACCAAGGAAAAGGTTCCAGGGCTCAATACATAGACACTATGCTCCAAATAATGGGTCCCATGAATCTCAGGACAACGAGGGAAACCCCTTTTGGTTTCGCATCTGAAAAGCTTCCTGTTTACTTCACATTCATAACATGATTTACGTGACGAAGTGCTTTATGTCAGTTCCAATAGACCTGTGTTGGAACAGGCTGGTTTAAGTTTCTATCCTTTGGTTGTACATGTAATGGAGGTTCAAAAAGTCGCCCCCCCCCCCCTCCCCGCTTCAGAGAAAATATATTTTTTGCATTACCATTGCAATATGCTAATACATGGGTAATCTTTCGTCTGGCTATTGGCTCCAGATAATTTTTTAAGGGTGAAAATACTGGTAGGTGCAATTTTAACACTTTAAAGTGACTTTTTTTTTTTTTAGCAAAAATTTGTTAACGTTTTTTCTACTTGTTTGTTTTTGGGGACAGGAACAAAACTATAAAAAAATCCACCTCCATATTTTAGAACATCGCTTCCCAAAATCGACCTGAGCTCCGTCCCCATGGAAACAAAGTAAACGTATCAGGTACTCACCAATAAATCCCATGCTCCTGCCTAGCACAAACAGACCATTGAGGGCGCCGATCTCAATAAATTCCGTGGCTTCCTCCCTGTGTGGGTAAATGGACACAAATGTGTCAACGTGGTAGTATCATAGAAATATACGTGTATGAGCAGGTGTTTTTCATGAAAGAAGATCGATGCGATTAAATGGGGCATGTGGGCGCACCCTTTAAATAACAGTCAACAGTTAAAATTGACATAATAGCATTTATGCAGTCTTCATGAGAAGAGATGAGAACAGTACAAACCCCAATGTGTGCATTTTGTTTACGTTGTTGCAATACTCCATCAGTTAACAAGAAATGCATGCATTTGCTTAACAGTAAGGAACATTTACCAAATTCTGCTAAGCGGCACTCGGTAAGCAGAAAACGTTTGATTACAGGCTTCGTAAATTTGGCTCCTTATGGAATGGCTGGAGAGTCAAGCGGTTAATAACTTACATTGTGAATGCTCCACAGGTCCTAAGCAGGTCTACCATGGCAGCACCAATCAGACCGTCCACGTTCAGAATCAAGTTGGGTTTCTAGAGACGCAGGGAAAAATTACAAACCAGTGAGTTTCAATGACGATACTGAAATATTTCACGGGCGTTAATTACATGGTTCCAATCACCGTTTAGGCAAAGGGGGAGGGTGAAGGGCGGATGGAGTCAGGAATGGACGGAGTGAGGGACGGACGGAGGGTGTGACGGACGTAGGGTGGGACGGACGGAGTGAGGGACGGATGGAGTGAGGGACGGATGGAGTGAGGGACGGATGGAGTGAGGGACGGACGGAGGGTGGGATGTTTATTTTCACCCTATAAACAACAGACAACAGTCAAAATTGACATAATTAGCCCTTTTGAGATATGGTGGACACCATTAGGGCACTATTTGGTTTGGGGTAATTCTATCTGTGTATATACCCAAATATACCCAAACCAAACAGTGCACTCATATAATCAATAATCAATAATCAATATTTATTGTCCACGTTAAAAAAACATAGAAATTTGACATCCACTAGCCAAGTAAAAGTACACACAATAAAAAAAAAAAAAAAAAAAAATTAGTGTCTGCCATATCTCAAAAGATCTAATACCATTATGAAGTCTTCATGAAAAGAGATTTCTAATAGTATGCAAATACGAATTCGCATTGTACACTCCGTACTTTCCCCCCTGAGTCCTGTGAAAACAATCCACATGCATATTACTCGGGTGGGATTCGAACCCACGACCTTTGCCATTCTAGAGCAGATGTCTTACCACTAAACCACCTAGATCACAGGCCTCGGGGAAAGTACTGAGTATACAATACAGTGCGTAACACACATCGGTGTATGGGTAAAAACACAAATATTCTTCATCCCCAATAGACCTTATGCACTTGACGTCATTTGAGTAGGGCGCCCTCGCCTAGAGGTCAAAATGAGGTTGGTCATTGGCCAATCCTGTGCGCCGCGCGTACAAATCTGTGCGTTTCCATTGTTTCCTCATCGATTTACCTCTCAGATGGTGGCGTGATGACGTCAGTGCATAAGGTCTATGCAAATTGAACATCTATCGTTAAGCAGTAATGTTCATTTTTTGAGCAAGTCTTACCTTAGCAGTGGTAATCTTTTCCACCTTGAGTGCGTAGTTTAGCAGAGGTGTCTCGGGGAAATTATCCATGGCATACTGCTGCAGAATCACCACTCTCATGTCAGGATTGTTAATCTGAAGATTAACGAAACGTAACGAAAACATAGCTTTAGTCAGGTGCCTGAAGTTGACGCATTTGCAAATTGAACACTTTTTGCATTCTGTAACCTGACTTATCCAAACTGCTGCCCTTTCATTATTTAACGATATTGATGATGCCCAGTGCAAAAAAGGGTACCGATGCAAGATGGGGGTAGGTACCAGGGCAAGAAGGGGGTAGGTACCAGGGCAAGAAGGGGGTAGGTACCAGGGCAAGAAGGGGGTAGGTACCAGGGCAAGAAGGGGGTAGGTACCAGGGCAAGAAGGGGGTAGGTACCAGGGCAAGAAGGGGTAGGTACCATTATCAGAAATTAACAATAATAATAAAAATAAAGAATCCAACAAAACATGCAGTTAGATTCTGATGAGTTGGCAATGGTTGTTTTTTTTTTTTTTAATTCAAAGCTACTCACCGATTTGACCCTATGCCCAATGCCCATGATCAGCTTATGCTCTGCTCTCATCTTATTGACAAAGTCGTGAGGAATGAGACCGGAATCATAGGCAGAACTGAACTGCTTGGCTGCAGCGTCCAATGCTCCACCGAATCGATCACCCTGGAGAAGGACAAAACAGTCTTGAATTGAAAAGAGAAGCCTGTCAAATGTTATTTACATTTCACGGCCGAGCGGTCCAGCACGTTGGACTCAAATTCCGATGTCAGAGTCATCGGAATCTGGGGTTTGAATCCCAGTCACGACACTTGTGACCTTGGACAAGACATTTAACCATACTTGCTTCTCATCACTCAGGAGTTAATGAGTACCTGCGAGGGTAGAACTTGGTGATCTGAATGACCAGCAACATGTGCACCCATTTGGCTGCCGGGGCTGCATACTCCAAAGGAGTTGAGTATGTTTTATAAGGGGGCTTTAATAACAATGTTTAAAAATTGCCTACTAAATAAATGCCTAATACTATTGCTTAGTGTAAAAACACTCTCCCTCTCTCTCCCTCTCTCTCTAGTCGACAGAAGTCGGAATCAGGCTGAGATTTGCCCATTCGTGTCTGTCCCTCATCAAGTTAGGAAGATCAGTTCGAAGCACCCAGATGTCCCTAGCAACTACATCTACACAGCTAAGCTTTTGTCTTCCCCTCTTTCTCCTTTCCATGTTTTGGTGGCCAGTAATACTACTATTATCATCATAAATCCTCTAATTGTTCTTCTCTTGATGGTAGGGCTGCTTCTTTTAGGCTATTTTAGAATGGGAGACTTTTGAGACGTTAGCGGGCGCCCCAGTAACCGGTCCTTTTCTATTGCTCTCATAATAGAAAAGGACCGGTTACTGGGGCACCCGCTAACGTGTCAAAGGTCTCCCATTATAAATGGATATGTACGAAAAAAGCCAGAGTCAAATTACAATCAACCGGGGGGGGGGGAGGGAGGGGGGGGGGGAGGGGGGGACTCAAGAACCTGATATGCAGAAATTTGAGTGCATAAACGTAATAAAGCCACATTCTCTGGCTTTGAACTCAAGTGGGGAATCAGTTTGGCAGATTGGTTTCTTTCCCCCGTTTTATACCTCAGTGGACCCTGGTTCGAATCCTGCCTCGATCCAGAGCCTTGGATTGGGGTTTTCAGTCCCTACCTGTCTGCGTGGGGTTTTTCCCAATTGGGGTTTTCCCGCCCACATCTAAAACTGACACTTCATCATCATCTCCTATTCACCCTGTTCTTGGCGCATGGCGCTGTTGGATATGTCACAAACAAACAAACAAATAAATATAAAATAAACAAGTATCACAGAGAAACACTTACTATAGTGAGCAGCCCGGAGCACAGAGATGAGATGAGATCTTTACCGGCTCTTGCTGTTACTATGGTGTTATGGGCACCGGATACGGCCGGTCCATGATCTGCCGTCACCATCAAACACATCTCAATGAACTTGGTTGCGTACACTGGTAGTCTGTTTACAGATAAACAAGTGACTTATTTTGTCAATTTTATTTCCTCTAGTAGTTCAGGCATGATATTTTACCCTTGAAAGAGGTGGGAAACTTTATTGAGCAAAATGGCAGACCTACATACATTTGGAATAGGCTTGTATAGGCCTAATCTTTTATAACAACAATTTTGCTGATTTTTCTGACAAGAAAAGAAAAGAAGAAGAAAAAAAAAGAAATTATTATTGGGCAAAATTGGCAATCAATTTAAAGTAAGAAGAGCATCATGCCTGCTTGTTTTACTTGGGTAGGCCTGTCAATTACATATATAATACAACAAATTACGAAATTTATAACGACAATCTACCTAGACAATCCAGAAATGCCCAATCAAATATAAAACACAAACGCCAAACATCTCACTTTAAATATAAAGTAATAAATCACAAGGGGAACGGACTGGGTAAATATAAACCAATTTCGGGGTTAGCAAATAAAAACTGACATAGAGCCGGATTTGAACCCGAGACCTCCAGGTTCACACGCCAGCATTCTACCAACTGAGCTAACTAGCCCTCTGTCGGCGGTCTCCCTCTTTTGTCAACATCTTTGTTTAAAAATACAGTGCAAAAATGACAGTTTCAAAAGACAGATCCATCTGTTCAGAGAACATGGTTACACACAAATCCAAAAAATGCACACTTAATAATAATATAAACACAACAACCACACAACTTTAAAATATCAAAGAGGTTCAGAGGGCAGTGAAGGATAACAAGATTAAAACATGCATCATTTCATTTCTACAAAAATTCTACAAAAATATTACAATGACCATCTTACGCTTTCCTCCCCCATCTGAAAGAACACCTTTTTTCAATGTCTTCTCTCCATGTGTTTGTTTGGGGCTGTAGGTCAAGGTGCTAGACCCTCTTCAGGATTCCCTGGTGTGGATTTCACAAAGCTCTAGGGCTAGTCTTATCCCGAGTTAGGACGAGTAACTAGTTCTAACTAGTCCTTACGACTAGTCCTAAGTTAAGACTCGTTCTGTGAAATCCACCCCTGGTTGCACAACCAGAATATTAATTTGTGAACACTGTTTTACTTCTCTCCACACTTCGGAGTCAAATGTACAGAGTAGAATGACACAGGGAATAAGTAAAACCATCAAAGTACATATCAAACAAAAATAAAATGACAATGTGAAGAAGGCTAGAACGAGGAGGAAAACATTTCCCCCCCCCCTGCAACAAAAAGGTTCAGTCTGCCAATAAGAGTATATTAAATGCAAAAATATTCAAATATAAAGGCAAGCATACATGCAATTAATAAAACTCCTACACACAGAGCAAGCAGCAAATAAAAATTCAATGAAAAACTGGTATTGAAAACAAATTCACCCAAATGATTACCTATCAGGCAGCTACCCCTGGTTGGAAAAAAAGTTGCCTTTCTTTTAGTATCATGCTGCCCCTTGTCAGTCTCTTGAACAATTTTGAGCACCTTGTCAGTCTCTTGAACAATTTTGAGCACCTTGTCAATCTCTTGAACAATTTTGAGCGCCTTGTCAGTCTCTCAAACAATTTTGAGCACCTTGTCAGTCTCTTGAACAATTTTGAGCACCTTGTCAGTCTCTTGAACAATTTTGAGCGCCTTGTCAATCTCTCAAACAATTTTGAGCACCGGCCAAAAAAAAAAAGTTTGAACACAATGTAGGCCTTGCGCTAAACTTTTCTTTGGTCTGGTCCTCTGGGCTAGTCAGCCATGCACCAGACTAGCCCATCAATTTTGACAAGCCTATCAGATGACAATACCTGGGAAAATCGTACATTTAATACTAATTTCAAAGAGGTAGATTGCTGGTGTTTAAGAGCCACATTTGACAACCCCGCAACAAGTGGTCTTTACAGGTGTTTTAACATAGGGCTAGTGACTAAATCGACACTGCCAATGGAAAGTTTTATTTTTTTACTTGCCTTCTTTGGAACCATAAGAGAGAGAGCACTCCTCCTATGCCGATCTCTTCTTTAAAGATCTCCGTGATTGGCATTCCTGCATAGATCAACTCCTGACCTCTCTCGTCACAGATGCTCGTCATGAACGAGGCCGGCTTGCGGATCAATCCAAGCTCCTGCAAACAATCATGGGATACAAAAACACAGGAGTGTGACTTCAAGGTAATGGATTTGAATAGAAACTACTCCCCAACTAAGTGTTCACAAGGAGAACACCATTCCAGAACACTTGTTCCTAGAAGGAATGTATTGTTCCTATTGCAAATGGCAGCTGTTCTCATTGAAAGTGCCTGTTATTCTTATTAGAACATTGATTTTAGGGATACAAGATGTTCTAAAACACTTCCTGTTCCCAGTAAGTACAACATGTGTTCAACTTGGAACACTTGGTGTTCTCAATGGAACGCTTAGTGTTCTCAGTTGAATACTTTGTGTTCTCAAAGGAACACTTGGTGTTCTCAATGGAACACCTAGTGTTCTCAATGGAAAGCTTCGTGTTCTCAATGGAGTGCTTAGTGTTCTCAATTGAACACTTAGTGTTCTCAATGGAACGTTTAGTGTTCGTAATGGATCACTTAGTGTTCTCGTAGTGGTGCCAATGGAACATGTGGTGTTCCAAATGGAACAATAAGCATTCAAAATACAAAAACTCTACCTAGCAGAAGCCAGACAGATGCACCGTTGTTGACTTACCCTTGCCCAGGAGTAGTCCATTGGGACTGTAGGTGGTGGGATCTCCGGCTTGGGTGTAATAGCTCCTTCTGTCACCAACCTCTTGTACACTTCCCTTTAAAACAAAAACAAAAACACAACAAAAAGTCAGAATGAGTAAAAGGTTGATTTGAGACTTAAAATGCTATGAACTGTCATACATGGATAAATCAGAGAAGGGTGGGGGGGGGTTGAGGGTGTAAATAGTATAAATCTGAACTTATAAATGGTATTGATTGTGATTTTTAAGAGCATTTAGAAATGTGACTGAAGTTGAAATTGATTATTCAATTTAAACCGTACTTGGAAGTTCTTTTTTAAAGAGTGACTGCTAAAACTTGACTGTTTTCTCCAATTGTCACAAAGGCCAAACTAATTTAATGTATGTATGTCTGCATGTTTCCTCAAAGTTACTCCTATCTAATTGATATTCATTTTGCAACTGTTATACAAACTCCTTCAAGTAAGTGAGATCTTACCCAATCTTGTCGCCGAGGTCGTCAAAGCTCTTTGGCACGTACGCTCCAGCGACTCTCAGGGCCTGGTTCTTGGCAGTGGCCGTCTCACTCTCGGCGTTGGCGCAGGCTCCGGCGTGACCAAACTGCACCTCTGACGTGAACATGGTAGCGCACGTTCCAATACACCACGCCACTACCGGTTTGTTCATGCGACCGGTCTCGATGGACTTGCAGATTTCGTACTCTTCCACTCCACCAACCTGGACGAGACAAAAAGTGATTATTAAGTTCTTGCAGTTCCAGAGTTCTTGGTTTAGTTTCAGGTAGCACTTGATAGGCAGGACAGTTCTTTTCAGACTTAAGAGCTCCCCCAAAAGTCTGAAATCTACTCCGCGGTAGTGGAATAACAACAAGACAATCTCTCACAAGAACAGTCTACACAGCTAAGAAGATATAATCACATGGTGTCAGGGCAAACCAAATATACATTGTAATACATAATTCTACTGGTGTTGATTTTTAATAACTAAACGATCGGATGAATTTTGGGTTTATCAGGGATACAAAAGTACATGTACAAGCCATTTCAAGGCTGTGTATCGTCGAACATGAACGAGCGGTTCAAGCTCAGTATTCAATTGGCTACCGAAGTCTACCAACACTAAACGCAATATGTAACAGGTGCTCAAAGCTAACTCTTTCACTAGGGAATATAACGTACCGCTGTGACGGTATTGTTTGATAGTTTGTTCATTCGGAGCCGCTGGCAGCGGCTCTCAGGGGTATGAAGTAATTAACCAAGCTGTTGTGACCGGCGTGCCGTAGTGAAAGAGTTAATCACTGTATAGTGTGTGCAAATATCACGGGCTGCACGTTTACCAATTAAACCGTGTAAAACACTCTTGCGTAAAAACACACAGGATTTGGACATCATTTTGGGCTACAAAAGCGAACAGAGCTATCGGTTGCAGAAATGGGACTCAACATCATGACTGTATAACTCAATAAAATCAGCTTGAAACATGGCACTTCTACCAGTTTGAAAAAAAATGTCAAAGTTTGCAACTCCATTTTTCTACCAGTGTGTGTAACACGGACAAACGATCAATATGCAAATTAGGTCTCGATGCTCACCAAACATCATGTTCTATTGGGATATTGATTATGTTCACCCTAAACTGAGTTACAGGCTACTGTCTCTTCCATAGCATAGACCACCACAGTATGAGGTACGAGATACTTCTTGGTTGAAATTGTTCAAACAAAAAGGAGAAGACACTATTTCCTTAAAGCTCATCTTACCTCACCCAGCATGACCAGCATTTTGACGCTGGGGTTGTCATGGTAACGCAGCAGATGATCGATGAAGGTTGTGCCAGGATACCTGTCAAGATACAGGTTGCAATAATCACAGCGTTAACACCCCGTCCATTCAAAACCTGTAGATAAGGATGCTTGCTATCTGAACCAGAAGCACCGGGGTCATTCCCTTACTCTTCTACGAGAAGTGTTCTGGGTTCTTTAACATGCACCACCCATCCTAGTACACGGGACCTATGGCTTTACTTTAGGACAAAGCAATTATGGTAAAGTGTCTTGCTTAAGGACACAAGTGTCGCGACTGGCCAGGCCGGGATTCGAACCCACATTCTATAAACTACAGAACATTAAGTTCATTATTTGTGTTTCTTGCCCATACACCTATGTATGTTAAGCACTATATACTAAGTACTTTCCTGAGTCCAGTGAAAAAAACCTCACAGGCATACTCTTGGGTGGGATTTGAACCCACGACCCCCGCCATTCTAGAGCAGATGTCTTACCAACTAGACTAGCAAGTTTGCCCGGCAGCTATGGGCAGTTCGAATCTGCGGGTACCGCAACCATTATAATAGATGTTAATTTTTGCAACGGGGATAAGAATATTATTTGTGTTTTTCGCCCATACACCGATGTGTGTTAAGCACTGCATACTCAGTACTTTCCTCCCCGAGTCCTGTAAAAACTTGAAGTTCGGCAAACTAGACCACTCAGCCGTGACACTCCACTCAATCATCATTGCTGATTACTAACCTGTCACCACCGATGGCCACGCCTTCGTACACACCATCAGTATTGCGTGAGATGATGTTATTGAGTTCGTTGGACATCCCGCCCGATCGGGAGACGTACGCCACACTCCCTGGCCGGTAGAGCTTGGAGGACAGGATGTTGTCCAGCATGCCTCCTGTGTTGCCGATCTTGAAGCAGCCAGGTTTGATGCCGCCGACCTGAAGGTCAGGGGTCAACAATGAAAAGTCAGAGGTCAACAATGAAAGTCAGAGGTCAACAACAAACAAGATCAACAACAGAGAAACAACATTCAGTTCTTAGTACATGAAAATCTTTTTTTATTAAATTTAACAGCCACATCTTGTTCGTAACAACAAAAAGGGCTACGAGGGTTTTACCCTACGACCTTTGACCTACCGTAGCTGGACCGATGATGGTAACTCCTTTCTCTTGGGCAAGATGGATCAGCATGCGGGTCTTGTTTTCTGGGATTCCCTCAGCGATGATAACGATGGTACGGATCTGACACAGAACAAAAAAAAATTACTCAATATTTTCAAGACATGGTAAAATCTTAAAAAAAAAAAAAAAAAAAAACAATCGAGTAGTGGACAGGCCTGGTACTTCGCGGAGGCGATTGCCTCCTTGCCCCTGGTCATTGCCTTGGCGCCACTTGAAATGATCCAGTAGGATTTTACCATTTCCTCATAGAGATGCTCGTTCTCCAAAAGAAAATGCCTTGGTGCCCTTGCCCTTTCAAGAATGAAGCAACCAGGCCTGAGTGACCTTAACAATACGGTAAAAGACTTAGAAAGCTCCCTCCTCACCTGAGGATATTGCATTGTCTCAACGGTGCTGTCGTAAGCAGATCGCAACGAAGCAAAGTTGATGACCACGTCAACATCGGGATGAGTTTTCATGGCTTTCTCCATGCTCTTATAGACTGGGATGAGGATCTCACGGTGGCCCCAGTAGAACTTCTGCTTGTGGTCGCCGCTGGGAAAACAAAAGGGGAAGATTTCAACCTGTTTAGATACACCTCAAAAGTTTAACAACCAATCATGATAAAAAGTTGACTTACAAGTTTCAACAAATCTCAAAGTAACAATTTTCCAGCGTTGAGTTTTTTTGCAGCATGAAAAGATCTTCCTAAAAGACAGTTGGAGGGATTGCACTTTTTCTTTTCTTCTTTTTGATGTTCAAGACTGACAAATAATAAAACCATTTGATAGACACTCGGGAAGCTCAACCTCAACCTTTCCACTTTTCACAATTGCCATAAAACTCTCCTATGCCATCACGGGTCACAAACATTATATATGGACCTTTCCTTTTTGACTACAAACATTGAGCACCATTTTCTATTTTAAAAAACTACAGCTGAATTATTTCCGAGACGTGCATCCTCTCTTAGTTCCAAACAAGTTTACAAGACTAGTACACTGTAACTGTCACAAATTGTCAAACTGTTATGTTTTTCGCCAGTAGATCCCCTTGCTCATGACATCACAAGCTTAAACAGCGCCCTCACTGAGATCAAGGAAGACCCGTCATTGGCCGAGAGTTGTGCGTGGTGCGTCCACACCTTTCTATTGTTTGACCTCAGCGGTGGCAGCGTGTACACGGGGTCTACTTCAAAGATCTGTGCACACTTTGTGCCTGCACTTTGTGTGTTTCTTTGTATTAACCATGACACCTTGGGTCAGATTGTCAAACAAGATTGATAGCATACAGACGGGGGGACGAGTCTAACCTCTCTGCCCAAGGCTGTAAACTGACCTGAATGGGTAAATCATGCCGACAACAGAGGGCTCTTCACGTCTACAGGAGTGGTCGAAATCCAGCATGCCTTGTACGGCCCGTGGCTGCATTCCATACAGCAGTGACTGTAAAAGCAAAGTTATTCATTCAGAAAATGTTGATTAATAACGTAGTTCACACTGGTGATATTTGTACTGCCTTAATAAAAATGTAATTTTGGAATCCAAACCGGTAAATCTTTCTTTAAGTTTAACCACCCTCTGAAAGTAAGTGCTGATGTATCGATTGGATTTATTACCCTTACATCCATGCTTGATATTAGGGATGTATACTCAGTGCTTTATCAGTCCTGCAGGGAAAAGAACCAACCACAGACTACTTTGGTGGGATTCGAACCCACAACCTTGTATTCAGGAGCAAACGTCTTAACTGCTAGACCACCGAGTGTCCCCGGTGATGAGAGGTCAGTTCAAATCCTGTGACTAGTAGTAAGTACCGCAACAATTTATAGATGCACTATTGCTTGAGGATACAGAACATTATTCTGAATCATCAATTATTACATCACTCTTACTACAAAGTGCTGATGTATTTGTCCAATTTACAAGTATCCAATATTGAGTTGGCATGCTGGGTTTTAGGAGGTATCCCATCATGCAATGCCCGTCCAAACTTTCTCGACTTGGGTTTTAGCCTCCCTCTTTCCCAAAGAACTGACAGCTCTGGCAATGTACAATTCACGACATTTCAAACTGTCAACCAAAATTGACCACTTTTGGGTCGACATACTCACTTTGGTTTGATTGGTGAATAGCTGTTGCTTGGTTCCTGCATCACCACCGGCCTCGGCAACCCCACCGGCTGCTTGACTAAGACCTCCCTTATCACTAGAGGGCGCACCAACTTTATTGTCGGTGCTGTCTACTGCAGGCTTAGGCAAGGGCTCATCCTGTAGTGCGGAGATTCATGAGTGAGACATGGTCAAAAACCTTAAAACCTTGATTAAAACGGGAATGCCCAAGTTTGCTGCTCAATGTGCTTGGCCATTCTGCCATACACGCATGTTTTATGTGGCAAATATAAACATGAATTTCGTTTAGGAAAACATTTTGTCTGTGGTGTTCAGTTATTTTTTCTTGTTGATAGCACTTTTAGATTTAACACGCCTTGGATTAGTACATTATCAAAAGTAGCACTCCGCACTAGTGACGTCAATTTTGATTAAAAATACCTGGATGTCAGACAAACATTTCCATCACTCACGCGAGCACCGCATCGGCGCGTCAGACCACAGTAGTACAGTATACGGCACGTATTGTGTGTACGATTGACCTATAAGTCCGTCAGTTAAGTTCGACACGTTGTCTGAGATCCAGGTACTTGCGCGACCTATTTTTAGCATTAGTGCGGATTGCTATTATACAAAATTACAAATAAGGAAGGACCTCACATCACTGAACCGACGATACAGTATACATGCACTACAACAGTTTCAAACACAATTTAACACATAAATGAGTTAGTTATAAGGCTTTAAAGGCAAAGTATACCTTTGGTTTTTGGAACCGTACATTTGCCTTAATGCTATATATAATTGTTGATATATACCATAAAACTAACCTGTGTAAATTTCATTTCAAAAGGTGGCAGCGTTTTTGAGATATCGCCAAAAATCTGGAGCGGTTGCGTTCACGCAGAAGAAGTATCCGTCATTGGAATACACATTCTGAGAAGCATTACGGCCATAACACTTCTCAGATTCAAGTTTGTGGGGGATAAAAAGTGATATATTTTTCCTTAACTGCAGTACTCCGAAGTGAAATGTTTCTCAAAATGCATTATACTATCCAAATCTGCTGTACTCCTAACCAAGTAAGTTTTTATTGCCAAAAATTTTCAGAGTCGTTACCAAGTGTATGCAATGCCTTTAACACAGTCAATTTTTAACAACTACAAAATAATAGAGAATTGTACAAACACATGAAGTAAAGAATTTTTTTATCAGATATGTACATCTGATGAGTGGACAATAGCTACTGGAAGCAATGTAACTTTTTGTGCATATGATACAACACTAAGGGCAAATCGAAGGAAAGAGAAAGCTAGCTTTTTGATTTTTTTTCGGGTGTGACTTGAGATCGTAAGATTTCCCCCGATAAACTATGCCAGTCTGCAACGTGATATTGTGTGGTGAATGCATCTACAAAGTACACAGTCAACCCTCCTACTGTCTGACCATTCAATGTCACGTACACGTACTGTAGTTTTGAGAGATAGATGAACTGTGCAAACCCGCAATATGGCATCAAGTGTCGAATGCATTGTACACGTATAAAACAGGGTTAGTTCCGTGCACAGTTACTCCACCACAAACAACCCGTGCAGTTGAATGGTTTTCAAATGGTTGGTCAACTCGCTGGAATTTGTTACCAAAAGTAGGAGGGTTAACACACTTATTTATCGCCTAACGAAGATCCTTGGTGACGGGACTATACGCTGCAATTACTGCATGGAACCACGCTGGTACCCAAGCCGGGCGTAATCTTAAATTTGAGGTCACATGCGTACAGTCAAGAAGCTTATTACGGGTCAGAGTAAAATACCTGAATCTTAAAGTTTGCAAGTGCGTGAAATGATTGCGCAAAGCGTGGGTAACAATGCAGAAATACAAACAATGTAAAGCATTCATAATGCACCGTCATACTGGCTCACTGTTCTGATGCACAGTATGTTTTACATGTTTATTTTTAAATTATGAGACCCATTTATATATAACACCTTGTAAGGGTTTAAAAGGTGATGTGGCACGATCTGCTGCCAAACCATGCCACACCAGGGCAAACCCCTTCTCTTAAAGATAAGTGTTCTTGTATGCACATTACACAACACAAGGGACCTACGGCTTTGCATCATGTACATGTACATCCCATCTGGAGGAGAAATTGCGATACATCGAGATGCAACCAAGTTTCCTTAGGCGATAAATTTGTGTATGGGTGAAATTGGGATTATTTCAACAATGATTCATTTGTGTATGGGTGAAATTGGGATTGTTTCAACAAAGATTCAAGGCGATAAATTCGTGTATGGGTGAAATTGGGATTGTTTCATAACAATGATTCATAATGTCTTTGACTTTTGTAACATGGAAATGAGAAATTAGAGTGATAGTGATGACCCGAAATTGAAACAACACCACAACTGGACCAAAGTTAGACTTACTTCCTTGGGACTTCCTACAGTCTTTTTAGACTGCATTGAGTGGAGTTTGTTGAGGGGCAAAGGAAAGAAAAGCAGCGGGTGAATGACATGCACAAAATGTTATCAAATCTATTCATCAATAAACCACAAGGGAAACTTACTGGGTGAATTCTATTAAATCAATTTTTGGGTGAACAAAGAAAAATTGACTGGAGCGGGATTTGAACCTGCGACCACCAGTTTAACGTACCGACGCTCTACCAACTGAGCTACATGTATCCAGCCCTAATGTTGGTGGTCTCCCTATTTAGTCAATATCTTTGTTCGGAGGGTGCCAGTCAGAAGCTATTCAACTGGTTACTGCCGTGTAGCCAGGGATCACACCCCATAATATATGATACAACCATAGAGCTAGCTCTATGGATATAGCCTGGGAAGCGGCAGCACGGGGATCTACCTTAAGGGTGATTCAACAAATCTATTTATCATACACGGATCAATGACAAAAAAGTTTAACAGAGTTCTAAAAGTGAGTGTTGCAAACAAAAAATCACCAAAAGACAAGGCCAAATTTGACATTCAGTTTAAAGGGGGATTAGCCTTTTTTTTTTTTAGATATGGCGGACACTATAGACCTTTATCATGGTGCGGCCATCTTGATTTTTTTCCATTCAAACCAATGTAACCAAACCGAGGCTGGAAGGGCAAATAGTCTGGTTCCTTTTTGTACAATGAATATTAGCATATATTACTGTTATTAGATACAGGGAACATGACCGAGATGGTTGCAGCATGATAAAGGTCTATAGGAGTGCACTGTTTGGTTTGGGTGTATACAGACAAATTTACCCAAACCTGAGAATTTCATAGTATTGTGTCCAACATATCTCAAAATGGCTTATTGCAAATGCAATGCTCTTGAGATGTGAATTTCTTACGATGATTATTGCAAAGATGTGCGACTCCAACGTGAGTTCTGTGACCAAAAATGTATGACAGAATTGCTCAATTTGCAGGAAATGACAATGTAGAGGTGAAATAGCAGTGTTTGTGGACATAAGCGAAACAGCAACAAAGTGCTGATGAATGCTGGAATAATGCTCATTGTGTTCAAACATACAGTTGTAAGGAAAACAGCTGATAAAAAGTCTGTGAGTAAAAGTTTCCACAAGCCCAAAAAGTGAAACAAAGTGTTTTCCTTTTTTTTCTCTCTCTTTTTTTATGCAATTCACCCAACACAAGGCCCAAAGGCCACTCGAGGTGCAGGCTGCTTTTTGAAGGGATAGAAACCTGCCCCAATGCGCAGAAACAAAACATGGAGAGATAGAAACGCAAGTCTCTTCACAGCGCAGCTAAGAACAGGGAGTGGTAAATGCATCCGTTGCGAGACAAACATAACTGCCTCTTCCCTTATTTGAAGCAATTTATAGTTAAGTGTCTTGCTCCAGGACACAAGTGTCATGACCGGGATTCAAACCCACATCCTGATGACTTAGCCACCAGAACTTGAGTTCGATGCACTAAACCGATGTCTGTATAAAGGAGGCAAGATTGTCATACAGCGGGAATGTGGGCAATTGATAAAAAAACAAGCTAGCGCGTGTCCCTGTGGGCAATTTTATAAACAGAGCAAAGAATGAAACAAACTTACAGCACTTCCAGCGAGTAAGAAACTCGCAGTGGTCTGGTCCCCAGGGGTGGGCATGGTGGGGATCTCACGCTTGCCTAGCGCCATGCCAACAATCGCCGTCATGTGGGTCTCTGTGCCGAAGACGTGCATCGGAACGCCCAGAGAACTTCCTGAAGTGCAATATAAAATTTCATTTTTTCAGAATCTCCTGCAATCGTCGCCATAATTGCTAACCTATTTAAAGGGAATGACATCAGTATTTTTGGAAGAGTCACTTCATTCCTATCCTGAAACTCTGCGTTTTTGCCCTTAGAGACACTGATCAAAATTCCTTTTTTTGTTGACATTATGAAACCATTTTTATTTAGATTTACTCATACATATGTAATCATTACCCACTCATTTACCTTTTGATAACAAAAGAACAATAATGTTAATTTCCACGTTGATCTTCAAGGTTTCCTTGTAATTAGGTTTCCTTACCTAATTCTCTCATCACCCTCAGCCCCTCCTGGTAGTTGGGACCACCCCTCCGCACGAAAATGGACACTCCATACTCAATCAGCTTAGTCTTGAATTCCTTCAGGGCTCTCACAATACCCTGTAAAAAAAGGGGGGGAAGTTCAGAATGGTGTCGAAATGTGGGAATTCAAATCACAGCCTGTGGGATCCATCTTCAGTGAGACATGTTACTGAAGAAGGCATTATATTTGTGGCGTGTCGTGGCCGAGTGGTTAGTGCGTCGGACTCAAGCTCCGGTGGCTGAGTCATCGGAGTGTGGGTTCGAGTCCCGGTCATGATGCTTGTGTCCTTGAGCAAGACACTTAACCATAATTGCTCCGTAAAAGTTGGGGAGGTAGAGCCTTCTGCTCTACCAGCCAGGCTTCTGATAGATGATACCCAAGCCTACATCCTTACGGACTATAAAGGGGGTAACCTTGTTTCAGCCCCAGGAGTAGGTGGCAACGGCCTCTGGGGAAATAGTTGATTGGTAGCCCACACCTCGAGTGGCTTACTGGCCTTGTGTGTCTGGCGACTTCCATGAAAAAAAGTAAATAAAAAATAAGAGATTGTCAGAAGAGTTTGGAGGTCAGACCAGACACGTTGTTCTTATAAGATACGGCACCATTTCCAAAGTAAATTGTGAATTTTATTTTATTTCATTTCAAAGGCCATCAAGGCAAATGACCAGGAGTATGGGTGCAAGTGCCTCTGATGCCTCCTTAATAGGTCCAAAGAGTAGAGATTAGACCAGGATTACAAGATTTACAAGAATGAGAAATTATTATTATTATTATCGATTTTCTGGTAATGAAACCAAGGATGCCTCAAAAGCGAATTCAATCTCTGAAGCCTGAGGGAACCTGTAGATAAGGATGCTTGCTATCTGAACCAGAAACACCGGGGTAAACCCCTATTCTTTAACGACAAGTGTTCTGGGTTCTTTTACCTGAATGACAAATCCTAGTACACGGGACTTACGGCTTAACGTTCCATCCGAAGCAATTATGGTGAAGTGTCTTGCTCAAGGACACAAGTGTCGCAACTGCCCGGGCCGGGATTCAAACCCACATTCTATAAACTACAAAACTCAAGTTCGGCGGACTAGATCGCTCGGCCACGACACTCCATAATAATAAAAAAGAAGTTGCAGTCACCACCAGTACTTTATTTACTGGTTTATTTACCAGATGCTTCAAATAATGCTATTGACCCCTTGCACGCACGTCACATGCGCCGACTGTGCCACGCTCACCATTTTGGTGGTCAATAGGTTTACGTGTAAACGCCGCGTTGCCTAAACTGCGCACTTCTCTGAATAACACAGTAACATTGCCCACCAAAATGGCGCAGCCAAGATTATTGTGATGATGACGTCAGGTGAATTGGGTCAATACCAACTTTATGAAATTCATACACATTTTTGGGAAGGTCTTATAGTACTGAACCAATGTTATGTACCTTGAAGGTTGAAGCCACGTTGGTGAAGTTGGCAATGCCCCCACCAATAATGAGCACCTTCCCCTCCTCACGTTTCTCACGAGTCATCAGGCTTAATATCGTCTTTGCGTACTCGTAGGTCTGCTGCTCGCTGGGGGCTCCAGAGTACTCCCCGTAGTTGGCGAGCTCTCTCGCCCCACCCAAGTCACAGATTGTGTCACTGGAGTTTTTAGAGGAGGAAATTGTGCAGAAATTAGGGGGAGTAGAGGGCTAATCTTGAGCTCTGCTTGAGGAAAAATGTTTCCACATTGGAAAAAAAGGAAAAGCTTTTGGAAACTGCTTACCAACCAAAATGACCCCAAGTCACACTCGGCTAAACTGTCTGCCAATTAGCCTTTTTGAGATATGGTAGACACATTTACAAGTGCACTATTTGGTTTGGGTAAATTTGTCTGTATACACTAAACCAAATAGTGCACTCACATAGTGTTCGCCATATCTCAAAAAAGGCGAACGGTCTGCCATTTTGGAACATGGTCCGCATATGTGCCACACGCGCGTCGGCTAAAATGTACAGTGCACAGTACAATATGATGGGGTATATGAAATCCACAACATTTATGTAGGGACTGAAAACCCAATCCACAATGGAGGCTCACATCTGAGGCGGGAATCGAACCGAGGGCCCCCAGAGGCAAAAGACAGGGCAAGATACCACTGATTTAAAAAAAAAAATAATAATAATAATTTTTTGCAATTCGCCCATCACAAGGCCCACAGGCCACTCGAGGTGTGGGCTACTTTGTGAAGGGATAGAAACCTGCCCCAATGCGCAGAAACAAGACATGGCGAGATATAAACGCAAGTCTCTTCACACCCTTATCGCCATTATGGCGTTTTGTGTTGTACCTGTAAATAACTGAAGCACCACCCCCAGCCAGCATGGTCCAGATCCGGCCATGTTGATTCAGGATCGAGAGCTTGAGGGATGCTCCACTCTTGGCATCTAAGTCAGCGATGTACGCTTCCTGAAGTGGGACCAAAAAGAAAGGGACAGGTGATCAAGGAATTCACAAGGAAAACACAAAACAACAATGATGAGGGGGACCTACAAGCTACACACCATCTATGATCAACTCATTCAAGCACTACAGTAGCTTAGCAGTGAATCCTAACTAACATGCGAGTACGGCAGTCTGTCAAAGCTCACTGACAAGATAAAGCAAAGACGGCTGAGGTTTGTCGGGGCACTGCTACAGACACCACCTGGAACTCCCCGCCAGCCAGCTTGTCCTTTTAGGAACGGCAACAGGGGATAGCTCCCATGGGAGCCAGCAAAAGACACGCTGTTAGATGAAACTGGGCCGAGGAATTCAGACGAAGTAGCAACCTGCATTCCGAGGGACAGAGGTGTGTGACCACCTGTGTCAGCCGGAGGACATAAGCACAAGCGGGCAACTCGCCACAAGTGAGTGAGTAAAAAACATGTGAGTAACATCTCCACTCTTTTTGTTTGTTTTCATAGAACTAAAAAAATATCACAATTAATAATCAATCTCTTACCTCGGGGAATGCCTCTCTGCCAAAGGGGGGTGGGTAGTCAATGTCTCCCCACTGGGCTTTGCACATGTACTCTGCTGTAGCGTCAATCTTAGCAGCTAGATCAAGGATGTACACCTTGTCTGTTACCACTGCAGCGTTGCAAAGGAGAAATTCCAAACTATTATATAATCTTGTCGGAGTAGAAAGTACACCAATATTTAAATAGACCCTGCGCATATGATGTCACAGGACTAGGTCGTTCTTGTTCAGAGGTCAAAGGTTGCTCATTGGCCGAACCTGTGCGCCGTGCATATACAGCAGTGCGTTTTCCATAGTTTCATCATCGTTTTACCTCTACGATGGCGGCGGGATTACGTCAATGCACAAGGTCTATTGAAGTGGCGTCCTGAAACTTATAATGTAGAATCTGAAAAGGTCTGCAGTAAGTAAAATTTAAATCCTTACTAGTGTTCCGGGCCAACTTTCAAGTATTTTCGGTTTGCGGTAACACCATGTGTATATACTTTGATGTGTAGATTTTTCTTGTAAGAAACTTGTCCTTCTATTTATTCTACTACCACGCAGTAGAGTTCGGAATTCGAGGGGGGGGGGCAACTTAGTTCTGGAAAGAACTGTCCTGTTTATTAAGTACTACCTGGGGAAGTAGAGAATTGGCCTGGTGGATTGCTTAATGGATCGAGGGGACTCCTCGTGATTAACCATGCCAGATACACAAGGGAACACCCTTTCATCTAACGAGCATCCCACAGGACTTAGGCTGCTTTATGTCTAACTGTGGTTAAGTAACTTGCTCAAGTACACAAGTGCCACGAACGGGACCAGGGGTGGATTTCACAAAACCAGTCGTAACTTCGGACCAGTCCTAACTTAGGACCAGTCCTAACTTATGACTTGTCGTATAAGTTAGGACTAGTTACTCTTCCTAACTCGAGATAAGACTAGTCCTAGAGCTTTGTGAAATTGACCCCTGGACCCACACTCATAAAACACCAGAACTTGAGTCCAGTACACTAAATCGCTCCGCCATGCCACTCTGATATTTGTTGAATTAGTAGGGCGGCCCTCACACGGCAAAACAATGCAATTCGAAAATGAGCATTTTGAGAAAAACGACAACAAAACTTTCAAAAATGCCAAATAAGCCTCGAGACAGATGGCTGTATCTCGGAAACGGAGCAACGTACAGAATTGAGACTCATCTAGAAGTGAAGAGCATCCTCATTTTACCCAGAAAATGCATCAATCTCAAAACCACAAAAAATTGAGTTACATTGTTTTGCCATATGAGGGCCGAGGGGACAAATTAAGTTTGCTGGGAGTGTCGGCAGAGGAGGGCATAGCAGGTACATACCAAGAGGGTTAATCTCCAGGTAAGTGAAGTAGAGGTCTCTATATTGCTTGTAAAGTGCCTCCACAAACGTAGCGATCATACTGTCAAGAAACAAAAATACATTTCAATAATTACTGTATTCGGACGATCAATTTTGTAAAGTGGAATAGGACAAGAGGAACAAAGACGTGCCTCGCACATAAACAGTATGTTTCTAAAAAGCTTTCTGTAAAAAACTGTAACTACGGTGAAAGAAGCAAATTAGCAGTTACAACTTTTCCCAAGCTGTTAGAAAATATGCTCAACCTAATGCTCAGGAAAAGCATGGTTTACAAACTTTTCCTTTGACAAACGGATTTAGATGTGTAGTCAACATTTTACAGCTCAATTCGCAGTATTTTTGACCACCTGAGGGCGTGTGTGGAGCAAATTGACGTGATGCGGAACAAGTAAAACAAATTATTTTCCATTGTCATTTTCATTAATACTATTTATTTGGCCATCAATACAAGAAAACAACAGATAGCAAAAAATAAGATACAACTGTAATTGTGATGCAAGGAAACAAGCCGTTGAAAGCGCCCTCATCCAGTCAAAAAAAAAAAAAAAAAAAAAAGTGGTCAATGCTTACTCTTGTTTTCCCTTGGGTACTTTACCCAGCAGTTTCTCCTTCACAGTGTTAGCAGTCACATCCTCATTCAATCCAACTTCGTACTTCAAAGCCTGTCACAGAACAATAATAAAGAGTAACAATAATATTGGAGTCTTGTTTTTTTAACATCCCAGTGTGTTCCTCGTCGCTGTATTTTTCGTTTTTGTCACTCATTCAAAAAAACAATTTAGCCAAAATTAACCTGGAACAAATTATTGGGTGGGGGTGGGGGGCTCAGCACACAATTTAGTCCCCGCATCCAGCCACGAGTGCCTGCATGTTACATCCCATTTGAGGAGTTTATGCAGTAGCACACCAGAACCAGAATAGTCACATTTATAAAGCGCTTAATGCAGGCGTTTCAAAGCGCTGAAACCGAAAACAATGACAAAAGGTTCGATTTTATTGGGAGACTAACTAGTCCAGATAAAAACTTATCATGCTGTTCTTGACGAGAACTACATGCATTTGTCCTCGCTTAAGTCTTAAGTAGAAGGGAACAGTAGAAAGCCCTTGGTTGAAATAAAAAAGAAGTACGGGCAGATGCGTTTTGTGTCACCCTCTTCCCCTCCCCCCCCCCCCCTCTCATCCCGATAATCACCTTGGCATCCACATCACCAACGTCCACCCCTCCCTCGTGATGGAACAGGATGACATCACATGACCTCTGGCAGTAGATGCAGATGTAGACCTCATCGGCAGTCTGATGGGCGACGAAGGGCTCGATGATGAAGTTGGTCAGATTTCCCTTGGCCTCCCCAATCTGCAAGCGGGTATAGTTTGAATTACGTACGACTTATTTCATGTTTAGCTACACGAAATTTAAGTAATAAACACTTGTTTATTGATTTTTAGAGTACACAAATCAACATAACAAAGAATCTTAGTTCAGAATGCCACAACTTGACGAGAGCATCTCACCAAATTCATGCTTAGATATCAAGCAATAAACCACAAGGGAAACTGACTGGGTAAATTTTTAAATCAATTTTCGGGTGAACAAAGAAAAATTGACTGGAGCGGGATTTGAACCTGCGACCACCGGTTTAGCGTATCGACGCTCTACCAACTGAGCTATCCAGCCCTAATGTTGGTGGTCTCCCTATTTTGTCAATATCTTTGTTCGGGGGGGGGGGGGGGTGCAAGTCAGAGGCATTCAACCGGTTACGGCCGTGTAGCCAGGGATCACACCCCATAATATACAATACAACCATAGAGCTGGCTCTATGGAAATAACCTGGGAAGTGGCAGCACTGGGCTCTACCTTAAGGGTGACGCAACTCTTTTGTTTTAATTCATGCTTTTTCACTAAATGTTCAAAAAAGTTTACGCAGAAAGCAACAGAACAAAAATGTCTAGATGTGTGTTCGATGCCTACTCCGAAAACAAGGTCAGAGAAAAATGGTTTTAAGGAACCACTCACGGCAAACTCCTTTCCGAGCCTCGTGGTCAGCCATTCCTTGACACCTTGTAAGTCAACACCGACTTTAATCAGTCCCAACTTGCCTCGTCTCTTAATCAGCTGGTCAGGTTTGACGACCAACTTCTGCAAAGAAAGATAAGAAAGCACTCATTTTCAATAGATAGAGTCCTGACGAAAGTGAGACAAAACAAGTCTCTAACTTTGGAAGTATAGACTCATCTATCTAATTTTCAAAATGTCATCAAATTTGGCGGTCAGGTTTCAGTGAAAACAAAAAAAAATAGTTGATGTTATGTCAGAGATTTCCTTCACTTTCCTATCTGGTTTATTTAGATTGCAGGAAAAGCGAAACAAGCAGTAGTCAACAAGAAACACAAACACGATAAAGGAGACCACTTTGCATTCGTCACATATGCAGTTTGTTTTTAAGTGGTAGTCATTTTTTTTTATTTGTAATTATTCTTATTTTTAAATTATCCTCAAATTTCAATCAAATAATGAATGGAAAAATTAGGTAAATTTTTCCATCCCTTTTTGATGGAAATTTAAGAGTGACAAAAAAAAAAGATGTTATGAACCTCCATTCACATGTTATTATTATTACTATTATTATGAACAATTATTCTGGTTGTGAAGCCAAGGATTCTCAGAAAAGCAAACTAAATCACTATACTAGCCAAGAACCCCATGGAGAGAAGACAAGGAAGGAAGTTTTAGTTGTTAGATGTGGGAGGAAAACCACAGAGAAATATTCCAGGGAAAACCCACGCAATCAAGTAGGACTGAAAAAAAAACCCGGTGGGATTCGAACCGGGGTCCCAGAGGTGGAAGGCGAGGAAAGATACCACTACGCCAACCTGTTGAAACCTTTTTTGGGTAGTTTCCGGTACTTCAAAAAAAAAATTCCAACCATTTAAAAAAAGTATGCCAACATGACAGATGCAGTAGTGGTACCTTTATTGTGTTTCTTGTCAGTAGTGATTCTGAGGCTTGCATGGTCTATCATTAAAAAGATATCTGTACATTGTTTAAATGTGATTATCATGTCAGACCATAATTTCTAAATCTGTAAATTGAACTTTGGACCTATTTATCGTTCACTTGAAGTCATGTCTGGAGTGAATTTATCACACGATTAGAAACATCAGCAGATGTCTCCTTCTAGTCACTAACTTTCCTCAGGAAACAATTGGAAAACAAAGTCCTGATAAAATACGATTTTCAATAAAATTGTCAACCTAAGCTAGGAAAGGATTTGCAACAAAACCTTCCCATTGTACTCTGAATCTGTTAATTTTGTATATTTTTTTCATAGTAAATTACCAACGTCAAATAACCTTGGAAACAAAGCTTATCAGTTTTTCATTTGTTTGACGTTTCATATCAGAGGAAGACAATGTACCACTGTTATGGAATATTATGTTGCAACAGTACAAAGTAGAGAGATTGGTCTCTGATGAAAAACAGTAAGTGAAACACTTGAAGAGGGGGTTCTAAGGTCAAATTCAGTTTTGTGATGCACTCATTTTCCAATAGATAGAGTCCTTATGAAAGTGGAAAAAAAATCACAAGTCTCTCACTTCATAATAAAACAGTGTCATACCATTTTGTTTGATACCCTTCCAGTGTGAATTTTGTCAAAATCCCAAAACATCTAATGACGTCATATTTTCTTTTGTAGAGGAATTTGTTTAGTTCATTCCTGGATTTCAATGATATTCAGTTAAAACGTCAATTTGAATTTGATCTTCAGACTGACGCAAAAAAAAAAAAATCATCTTGGATTTGTACAGACCCATTTGTTGTTGGAATCCAATGACGTCACGTTTCAAATTTTTGCTCTGAAAGAACATGAAATAAAATGAAATTTTACACCATTTTAACACCATTTTTACTTTCAGAAGGACTCTATCTATTGAAAAATGAGTGCAACACAAAACCTGAATTTGACCGTGAAGCCACTCTTCAAAACAAACAGAATTGCGTGTACACGTATGTTTGTTAAAGAGGGACACCAGCAGTGCCTAGTCATTGCATTTTAGTAAAATATTTCTCTGAAGTATTCAGGCCTAATTCTTCACTGAGGCAACAGAGGCAATCGCCTCCGTTGCCCCCTGGTCATTGCCCCCCCCCCTTGGTGCCCTAAAATGTTCCAATACAAATGTACAATTTCCTCACAGAGGTGCCCTTTATCATGAAGAAAATGCCTTGGTGCCCTTGCCCTTTCAAGAACGAAGCAATCAGACCTGAGTGTTGGTACTAGTACGAACTTTATAATCAGTGAGCTTTCAGATTCAACCAAATGTTAAATTTTTGTGTTAATTATCAATCATGTACTTTGTCTGTAAAATTGTATAGGGACTCCCGAGCAGACATTTAAATCGCCACCTGACATGTTTTCCACAGACACCGACTGCCAGACAGGCATGGACGTGGGGGGGGGGAAAGAGAACGCTAACTCCAATCTATCTTGCCAGTGGCATTTCATTTACATCAGGAGCCTAACCATGCAAATTATTTATCATACACAGCCAGCGGCTCTGTGTGCTGCCACAGTAGTTAGAGCCTGCATCGATGATGTGTGCACAACCTATTGCACCTGTCATGGATATGGTTGTTTGTGCTGATATTCATTTTAAATTTACTCGTCTATATTGTGGTGGTGCACTGGCCTGGAATGTTCATGTTTGAGAGGGCGGGGCGAGTTTCACTTTGCAAGGGGCACTTCCATTGGACAAATCTATGGGAAATGTTTGAAGGGGCAAGGTCAGGACAGCTGCAGAGGTCATGACCTCTGTGACCTCCTTGTAATTCCAGGCCTGATGAGTGTGAAATCAATATCTTAAAAACAAAAACAAAAATACGGTTATTGAGATACTTCAAACTATGCATCTCTCAAGTTTGAAAAAAGCTGGACAGAGAAAAGAAAATTCGAAAGAAAATGATAAAATGCCAAATAGGCATTTTAACCAAAGTTATGGGAGACTTTTGGGCGGTGCTTTTTCACAGTTCTCACCAGTAGTACGTATGCTCAGAACTACGCGGGCACGACTGAGCATGTGCGGGCAATGTTCAGAACTGTCAAAAAGGACCGTTGTGTCTGCTGCCGGCAGCGTCTCAAAAGCTCCCTTTGCAAGTATTCTTCTATTTGGATTTTTTTTTTTCAGAGAAGAATTATTTTTGGAAAAATTTTAACATAAAGTGACACAAATGTTTTGCAAACTCTGATGCTGTACAAATTGCCTGATACTTCCAAAATGGTTTATTTTATTCTAAATACAAGTTGCTTATTAATTAATTGCTTTGTTTATGTATTTATTTATTTATTTGTTGTTATTTATTTATTATTATTGTATTGTTATTAACAAATTATTATTTTGGTTTTATTCTTCATTTATTTATTTTTGTTTTTAGAATGTAATTTGTTTTTACTCATTTTTGTATTTTCATTTATGTTATTTAATTTTTTATTTATTTTTATTTATTGACTTATATATTTTATTTATTTATGTGTTTAACTTTGTTTCATTTATTTATTTGTATTCTTGTTTTTCTTTTCCCCTTTTTTTTCCCTTTTGAGGGGGTGGAATTTGTGGATGCTTCAATTCAGTAACGGCAACGTTCAGCCTATATTATCATTGTGTCCCATGCTTCCAGGAATAACTTACTCTAAAGCATGGAGATGCATAAAGATCAGGCATTGCAGCAATGGATTGTCAGTTAGACGTACACTGCTAAAACGAAAAAAAAAAAAAGCTGCTGTAAAACAATCCAGCCATCTGGCCAACCTTCTATCGGAAGTACACATACTTCAAACTGTACTAATTAAACATTATGCGCTGTACACAACGCCAGGGTTGTTGGTGTGGTTACACACACGCACTGTCTCAGTCAGAGACTCCAGAGGAGGAAAAAAAAATCAATTTTAATTTGTCATGAAACTGTGATAATTATTTTGGGGGCTTTAATAGAAAGTGGCAATGCTGGGTTCAGCCTGATGAGTTAAAGGAAATTGCAACATTGTACTGTCAGTGTGTACAACTTACAGGGGTGAGATTTGAATTGTGAAAATTCCTGAAAGTGGCTTGCGGGCCTGGGTTCCCCCTTATTCTAGACCCGGAACCTCCCAGATGCTACAATTCAGGAGGTTTACAGAACTCTGTGCATCACCAGAAAATATAAAACTACAGGTTTGGACACAATGTGGAGTAGTTCTTTCTCCCTTTGGTGATTGCTTCACTTCTTTAGAGAAAAACCTGAATGCTCAAGCAGATTTTGAGACAATCCTGACAATTCTCATGCCTGAATTTAACGTCTCTTCCAGCCCACTGGATGCTATGGAATAAAACCAAAATCCACTCAGCAGAACTTTGAAAAGTGCAGGCACTTTTTTGCTTGTAAGAGTTGACAATATTTATATTGCTTTATATAGCATTACTACTGAGCGAGTCAGTCATTTTGCCTTCTCAAAAAAAGAAAAAGATCTCCCCCCACCTCCAAGAAAACTAATTTGCAATAAAGAGATTTGTTGCCTAGACATTATTGAATACAGTGGGGTTCAATGCCGGGCGAGCTAGTCTTTCTATCCACATGTATTGGAGAATATTGTTAATGTTGGCCGGGAAACCGGCTTCTGTACGTCCCCACCCCTCCACCCACGCCAAATGTCAGTCGGCAAATTGGCTTCCAAGCACCCTCCCAAGGAATACAATCTTGCTACGCCTCCAAGTAAAAAGGTTTGCTGTTAACAACCTCCATGAAACCAGGCCCTGAGCACTCGTCCAGATGCTTGCTGTTTGCTCACCACTTACTGTTTATTTGATTAGAGAGCGTTAAACTTAGACACTTTTATTTCAGGTCTATCATCTGCTTAGATTAATCATGAACATGTAAAAAGGAATTCTCCATGTCCAACGTTTTCAAGTTTTGATGTCATTTTACGCAGGCATGATACATTAATTGGATCTGGCCCTGTTGCCATCTTGTATGCTTTTAAAGACTATTTGCAGGCTAACAACAATCTCACAGATTTTCACAGGGCAAACAAATTGGAAACATGATTACAATAGGATTACTTAGAAATAACAACATAGTGGTGTAACCAGAGGGGGAGGCTTGAGCCCCCTCCCCCCGCTCAGAACCCTTGCCCCCCCCCCATGAGATTTTTAAAAATGCACAAATGAATGATTTGATACATTAAATAGCCCCCCAAATTCTGCCTTTGCCTCCGCTTGCCCCCTCCCAATATGCCAAATGAAAACGTCTAGTTACATGTACACCACTGTTACAACAGTGCATTACATGTATAATACTATTATTTATGGGGTTTTTTTTATTTGCCCATACACCGATGTGTATTAAGCACTGTATACTCCTGTTGTGATATACAGAGGAATACATTTAAGATACATGTACCAGCATTAGCACCCTGGGATCTAACAGCTACTGTGAATAATGTGCTTTATTACCCCCCCCCCCCCACCACCACTTTGTAACTAAGGCTCTCTCCACCACCAGCATCTCTCATAATAAGACTTCAAAATGAATGGGTGTAAATGATACACTCTACATTACAGTGTGGTATATACTGTACCTGCAGGCAGAGCAAGTTAAGTTGTGACCTTTAACAGAAAGAGTTTGAAGACCAAGCATTTTAACCACAAAGACATCTTTGGAGACAAAATCTACACATTATTGTGTACAGTGTATCCTCAGTGTAATTTGTATAAATACTGGTTTTTGTCGAAGAGTTTGATTACATTGTAAACCACTAGAAAGGCCTCAAACTAAAAACACAATAAAATGAAGAAATACATGTATCAATTATACATGTAGATATACATTTGTAAAAACACAGTAAAATATAGAAATTCAAAAGTGTTTTTTTTTATGAAAAAACAAAACAGTTTAAATTCAAAATCATGCTTCATTTACATAGTGTACATGTACATGTGTGTGTACTACAAACTTACACTTGTACAAGATCACCCACATACTTTAATCTAATTTTTAATTAAACAATAGTGTTGTATAAAACAAGTGTAGACTTTGTACGAAGAAGGCTAAGCCCAGACGAACGTTGTTATTGCGGTCTAGATACACTGATGAATGCATGCACATTATAGGACTCGTTTCTTGAAACCCGAGTCGCTGCAATCAATTATCTTCAACATGTAAAGCGGAGCAACATCAATTCCATTTTGCTCTGCTTTGGCACTGCCGCCGTCGCCTTGGAGTAAAGTCATCCCGGCTTTGGACAGGGCCAGGGGTCTGCCGATCCTCCATCATATCCTCTGTGGCTGTATCGATAACGGAGTCTTCTCTTTCCCTCCACCCCTCCAAGCTGTCATCTTGCTAATCTAATTTGTACAATTTGCCTAGATTGGATTGCGAGGAAGAGATTTTATGGCTCTGGACTTTCCGGGGGGGGGGGGAGAGATGGATTATGTTGATGATGGATGTGTTTGGATATATTTTAAAACATGAATTAATTTACATGCAAGATTTTTTTTAAATTAAACAAATGCATCTCATGAATGGGTGGGTTGTATGCAGCTTGTGAGCTACAATAAAAAAGCAGTGCATTGAAATTTAATGGTCACATTTTTTTTTAAATAATATCTTTGTTATAAATAAACCAATGAAAAAACAATAAAACAATATCTTTGTTACAAATAAACCAATGAAAAAACAATAAAACAATATCTTTGTTATAAATAAACCAATGAAAAAACAATAAAACAATATCTTTGTTACAAATATGAAAAAAAACAAAAAACAAATCCGCTTCCTCTTCTCTAAAATTCTTTAATACATGTAGGCCTATACGATGTAGAACTGTGAGCAGATATTCACGCAAGTACCAGGATACCAGACTACTCGGCATGGGCCTAGTAAGGTGTAAAAAAATTTAAAATGTCAATGGAATGCTGCATATCAAAGTTAAATACAACTTAAATGCAATCAGACAGTTTGGCTGCTGATCTACATAATCGACCGTAACGATGTCAAACGAAGCATCTGTTTTAACCTGCACATTGCAGAGGGTTGGTCACTCACTGGAATACAGATTTCTCACAGTCCAAAGATCAGGTATTAAGCCAAAGTGTTGAAACTAATTTCCTCTCGATTCATGCCTCATTCAAAACAAAAGCACAAGTTCAATCATCTCGTGTTGACCTTTAAAGATGCTATCACGTCAAGCTTTCTCCAAACCCTATTTAGTATGCAATGCACTGTAACCTTTGACCTGGCGATGGTTAAACAACAACTGAGGCCACAAACATCAGTTGGCACTGGCCCCCGTAAAACAAACTAGGCATTGGAAATTAGGCTGGTACAGTAACCTCCTTTACTACCCTGTCTATGTGTGATACTAAAAATATCATCTGTGTGATATTAAAAGAATTCTATTTTGATTGGGAACATTGTAATGTTTAGGCAGCTTTTATCTTGGTTCTTTGCCGCATGGCCCACATGTTGCAAGAGTCAACATTTACATAAACATCGCCGTAAGAGTCCATACAGTGGGACTGATCATTCACGGAGGGAGTGGAGGCAATCGCCTCCATGCCCTTTGGTCATTGCCTTGGTGCCCCTTTGAAATGTTCCAGTAGAAACTAAAATTTCCCCCCTGGAGGTGACCATTGCCCTACAAGAACCATTGCTCTATGCAAGAATGAAGTATTAGGCTTGCAGTTGCACACAGTATGTACAGTGGATCGTTCGCACAGTTTTATAAAGTCAGTTTCACACCAAGTAAGATATTAATTTGTTGTCTGGGAAAGTGTTTTTAAAATTAAAACTGTTTCAAGTTTCAACTTTTAGTTATTATCCATAAAAACTAGTGTGCAGGTCTATTCCCCAGACAATAAAAACTTAGGGAAAAACAGAACTAGAATCCCGCTTGCCGCTTTACAATGTGAATCTGACCATGATATTTTTATAAATGGACTAAATCAATTTCCTCCTTTTTCTCCTGGTGCCAGCAAAAATTCAGTTCTTCCGTTTTATTTGGTAAAAGTGCTAGCATTACCTATCGTAAAGCCTGCCAGCTTTTTTCCTTCAAATGTTTGTAGAGTAACAGTATTTAATGTCATTTAGTGTACATGTACTATGTGTGTACCGATTTGCCTCACAGAGTCAGCTTGAATAAATGAAGACAGAAGCCAGGTTTGGGTGAACAAGTAGATCCCGGTATTTTGTTGCCAAGAGCAAAGTGAAGACCCAAAACACCATGCGTGGTAAACATGCCAAACAATAGACCTTTCCCATGAAATATGTTAAATTGGACATCGCGCGTGCGCACTTACATTTGGGTTGGCAAAATTTGGAGAACAGTGCGCCCTTTTGCATGGGACTGATGGGCGCGTGACGCGTACGCGCTTTGTGCGTCTGCTTTGTGCACATTTCAATGGCGTTTGCCAACCAACAGGGTCTGTACGCATGCGTGAATGCAATTAGCATATTCATGGGAAAGGTCCATTGGTCTGCCTCACAATTCATACAAAAATAAAGCAAGAGTAAGAAAAGGAATCTCCAATAACATGTTTAATGTACAATGTGCATGTACAGTATTTGTTTTGTACACTGTACATGTATACAGGTTATGTACACGTGTGCCAATAAATCAAGTTATCTTGAAAGAATTACAAGTGTACATTATCAAATTCATAATGTCAGGTTGTATTGTGATGGAGACACCCCCCCCCATGGTGGTGTGAACTAAGATGTTTTTCTTATGTTTGAAATGAAAGTATAACATCTTGTTGAAAGGATACTATTGGGTTCAACCTGTCGACCTAGTTAGAGACTTTTGAGGATGCCGTATGTACATGTATGACAGAAGACTTACCAGGTAAATCTATAATCTTTGGAAATGTGCACATGCTCATAATACATTGTAAATTACGTAATTAATGACAATTTACCTGATAAGTCTGCTGCCACCTATCGTTCCAAAGTCTCCCTTTACATGCTTATTGGCTTTAGAAAATATATGTATTTTTGATCATTTATAATAATAGATGCAATGGGCTCATTTGAGAGATTGGGGTTTTGTTTGCTTTAAAAGTACAATTGAGTGAGGATCTTTTAATAGAAACATTAAAGGCCTTCCAGCACTACACAATCTGACAATAGCATTCTGTATGAAGGCCTGGGGTCCATTTCACAAAGCACTAAGATTCATCTTAAGATGAGTTGTCAGTATTACCATAGTAATTTGTTTTGTGACATCACACTTTGCTTAGCAATTAAGAGTGATTCGCATTTAAAATCAATCTTAGCTCTTTGTGAAATCGACCCCCGATCATTCTTGCAGAGAGCAAGGGTTCTTGAAAGGGCAAAAAGGCAAGGCAGTTTTTCTCTAGTAAAGGGCACCTCTATGAGGTCCACATACATTTCTAAAGGCGCATTTCAAGGGGCACTAAGGCAAAGGGGCATTAAGGCAAATTTAAAGAGACTGTTATCCATAACAGGTTTGTCTGAATCATGTACAGCACGGCCCATCTATATATGTGTAGCCACTTTCAGCCCGTCATGAAATTAAATCTGTGCTAAATGTTTCACGCCTAATGAAGCCGATTGATATTGCTGGCATGTGGTCGGTGCCTTCGTTAAAAGGAATGCCAGGCTTCAAACAGTGTCTGCGTTATCAACAAATCCAGATGACAGCATGTTTGTTTTAAGATTAACAACGACATATAAACTGCAGCAGTTAACACTTTGCTTAATGTCAGTTAAAACTCGATCAAGGCATGAAGTAGAAGAAAAGAAAACAAATTGTGTATTTTTAGTACTAAGCAAACAAACAACTCAAAACAAAACAACAAATATAAAAAGTAGGCCCCTATATATCACGATTCTCCAATTTCCACGATCACAAAACAATCTCAAAGAAATATTGAAACGAAATTCATGCTACTAGTTTTATTGAAGACAAAAACAGCAAGTAACCGGTAACATGGTTTGCCAATTACTTTTGCAGTGACTGGCCAGCAGGACCAGTTAGCTTGTTGTTACACAGTAGTCTGTCAGCTTTTTCTCTAGTCGTTATTGAATAGGAATGCTTTTCAAAACTGAACTAGCCAGCTGGACCATTTGGAGAGAAATTTGGCTGGTCCTCCGGCGTTTTTGACTAGCATTTGGACAGCAGACAATGGAAAGAACACTGAATAAGTTGGTGTTACATGTACGGGTAAGTTTCCTTACCAAAATGTCCAAACAACCGACTGGAACTCCACAAGGCCTTTACTGTACAGGTTTCCCATACACTGAAAACTGAGAAATAGACCTTGTGCATGTGACGTCACTGACCGCTTGCAATCATTTTGGTGATCACCACTGCGTATTTCAGTTGAATGCAACTGTTACAATTATCCGGCAAGCGACGCAAGATGCGGTATTGAGCCAATCACAGCAAAGAAATTAATCTTCTGCGTTACGCTAAATTATGTATATAATTGTTGCTGCGTGTCAGGCTGAAACACACGTTGATAAGTATTGTGTCATTTTACCACGTAAAATCTTTTTAAACTCAAAATACAAAAAAATCTTCATTATGAAAGTAAGCTTGGTATATATGAATTCATTAAAACCCTAACTTTCCCAAGTCCATCAAAATCAATCGGCTGAATATGCTTGATTCTGATTGATTCACTACACTACCAGATTGAAAACATTGGTTGATTTTGATTGAGTTGATCTTTCGGCAGTTTAAAACCACTGGTTGGTTTCTGTAGAGTTGGTCGAATTGGAAGCCTACTGTACATGTACCAAACCAGTCAAAATACTCCAAATGTTAGTGATTGATTCTGGTTGATTCAGTATTTCAGCAAAAAAAAATTGGTTGATTATGATTGATTCAGTACTGTTGCATACTTACTGTCTCTCAGTTGACTGATTTTGGCAGATTTGGTATGGTTTCAAGCAAAAACTGCTAGGGAGTAAGGGTTAATTATTAATTTAGTGACACAATAGTTTTCAGTTGTTGGAATCTCGCTCAAATCTGTTAAATATTTATTAGTTCAATATTTATAATAAACCATGAACCTTGCGTACTTTTCTTATGGAGAGGTGATCCCCAAAATGGCAATGTTGAAGGCATAGTGTGATCTGTGACGAAGTTGCACAAGGTCTATGATACACTTGCATCAAGTTTAGCGAGATAATAAATCTGCTAGCATTGACTGATGAGATTAGGGGGATACTGGTTAAGCCACTGCCTCACTAATAGAAGGCCTTATACTGCATTCAAGAAGCAGATCCAATTATTTGAATTGCCTGCACTGTAAATGTCAGACCATTTAGAACTAATCTGAAATGCTTTACGTTCAGCCTTGATGAGATAGGGTGGAAGGAGGGGGAGGGGATAGTAGAGTCCAGCCGTGGGGGGAGGGGGGTAGTCAGAGACTGTGTGTAATTCAGAATAATTAACTTTGCATTCCTTTCTTTAAATCAATGCACCTTTGTCCACAGCAATGTAAAAAACATAACCGACAGCAAAAATAATTTCAGTGGGGTTCAGTTTGCAGGATTTAACAATGGATGGTTTGCAATAGACGCCATCTTTGATGACAATTTCTCTTTTGGCCTGCAGCCGTGTCAAGCTACATGTATGTTAGATTCAATGCAGCTTGTGAGTTGCTTGCCAACCAATCATGGAAAAAGTTTAAGAAACGCACGCATTAAAAAAATGTACAGTCATTGTCATCAAAGATGGCTGATTTTTTCCCCGTTGTTGCAACATACATGTACAACCCATCTATACAGAGGAGCTGTTTTTTGTTGCTGAAAGAATTTACATGGTACTGCATCATGTTTTGTTTTTGTAAAATCTATTACAGCTTCATACAAAAGTAATATACAAAACCTACGTTAAACAGCAAGCAGAACTTGCTTGGTTGTTGGGTTACTGGCCCAATATTAAAATTACTGAACTCTGGCCAGTGGTCTGGTCAGATATTTTGAGTCCTGGCCAGTCTGACATTTGGTCAATTCTCTCAGTAGTTTGTACATACCTCAGTCAGAAGCCATGGGTTTTCTTTGGTCAGTTCATCCCAGTTGACGTCTTGGGTGACTGTAGCCCACCTGTTGGGCGCAGTGACGTCACACTTGAGGTGCTTCTGCAGGAGGTTTTTCCCCGCCGCTTCCCGGATGGCTTTTGCCGACATTTTTGTTTTACGTGTTACCTGATTCAATAACAGGCTCTTGTTTTGACTCACTACAAGTTGGAGAACAAGGAACAAATTATATTGTTTAGCTTTTGTCAAAACTGTTTTTTACGTCAGAGAGAAAAGGGCAAAAAAGGCACAGTTGTTCAAAATTGGATTTCAGAAAACCTGCGCCGATTGCATCTTTGCTCTGCAAGCAGGAGCCAGCGATACGCCAGTGATGTACGTGTACGTGTACATTAGGCCCTCACATTAGTTTTTATTCAGCATTGAGTGAGGTTTCAGAGTTCAACTGTCATTGACCTATGCAGAGAGAAAAGATTAACGGACAAATAGTTTTTCTGAACAGTGTGCTCTAAGAATGTGTTGGTAAAAATTAAACTACATTCGAACTGCCTCTAGCTACTGGGCAGTCTCGGTAGTCTAGTTGGTATGACATCTGCTCTAGAATGGCGGGGGTCGTGGATTCGAATCCCACCCGAGGAAAATGCCTGTGAATATTTTTCCACAGGACTCGGGAAAGTACTGAGTATAAAGTGCTTAACACACATCGATGTACATGAATGGGTAAAGATTACGACTACATGTACTTTTCGTTATCCCCAATGCGAAAATTAACATATATTATAATAAAAATATATCATGGTCTGAGGGTAGACAGTCGATATACCTCATACAGTACATATTAAGTGAATACTTGTGTGTGTGCTTGGTAAACAGCAAAAATAGCATGGCAACGTGATGGTGAATGGACCAATGAGAATTCAGCTCTCGATCATGAATATGTATAAGGTAGAGTAAAATAAACTAAGAACCAATGTGACATTATCTTCGTCATGAAGGGAGAAAATGTACTTTTTTTTCTCAATGTTTGGACAAATAAGATTCACGTATCCTATCAGATTATCAAAACCAACCATGGTCTTAACAGTCAACTTGAAGGACAAGAGCCAAAAAACAAGTAAATACAGGACAGGACTATAAAATAGCAATCTTACCAAGATTTAAGGCTTATGAGCCCATAAAATAAAAAGGTAATAAATATATATATAATATACAAACATCACTTATTTATATTTTCTTGTACAATTAGTATCATGCATTTTTTTTTTGGGGGGGGGGAGACTGTAACTGCATCCCTAAGTGTAACAAAAAATCATCACTGACAAATGCCCAGAATTGTCAAAATTCATCAAATAAATGATTGTGATGAACATGACAGGGATGAGACTTGACAAAATGAGAAAATCCCTGAAAATTGCTTGTCTGTCCGAGATATTCCTTACCCTAGTCCTAGACCCAGAACCTCCAAATGTTAAAGTTCAAGAGGTTTACATCCATGTGTACACACTAAATACAAAACCATCACCAGAAATAAAAAAAACTACTACTACTTGTTTTGGACACAATGACAGCATTGCTTCTTTCAAGATATTAATGGTAAGGGTCAAAAAGGAGGTTTGAAGAAAATCCTGAAATCAGAAAAAAAAAATCCTGATATGAAGCATTAGGCTATTCCTAAAAACCACTTTCCCTGTTTTCACGGATCCTGGATTCACAGAAAGTACTTAACTTCAAGGGATCCCTTCATGACGTCACTGACACATTGACCAACAACCCGGACATGCATTTTGTAAACACAATGCACATGTCATTGTTACGAACACAGTTAGTACGTCCAGGGTTAAGTGTGGCCGGATTTTACAACAATACAGAAAGAAACGAGAGAAATTTATCCATACCTCGCTTTTTTCTTTCGAATTTTTCTCTTATTTTTAACTAACCATAATTATATTAACATTCCTCCTGTCTGGAAGATATTTGACAAAAAGATAAGAAAATAAAAAGATATGATTTATGATATGACTCAATCAAGAATTATCACCGAGGACCACACTGTGATTTCACGCCAAGCCAGCCGTACCTCCCTCGGTACACATCTCGAGAGCAACACGGTAGAGACGGAACTGCCGTGATAATGTAGGACTAAACAATCAGCTGTGCACTGCAACACTTTCCACGAAGCATTGCTGATATTTGGCAATATATAACTACATAAAGCAACATTTCATACTACCTACCTCCAGAACTTGTTCAAGGTGTTCTTGAAAGTATTGGATCTCAGAGGTTTTTGACGTTCACTCCACCGCCTTCGTCTGCTTTTTGAGCAACCCGGATACACTCTCAGTACGATGTGTGTGAGCACGCTCTTCTAGTCTGGTACTATGTGTGGTCCCCGTCTGTATGTAAACTGTACGTGTTTAATATTTCCCCTTGTGTGGCCTGGAGAGTTCCTGCACGTTGATACGTGCTTTTTCATGGTGCCATATCACACCACCACGCACACGTGTAGTCTGGCGAGTTTGGATCACGTCACTGTCACGAGGTCAAAATTACCATACGCGCACAGTGATTGGATATTTCTCATTTTAAGCTCCGCCTAGTAGTTTTCGAGTCGGATTTTGCATGGGCGATCGGGGTGGGCGGGCGGGGGGGGGGGGGGGGGTCATATCCTAACTTGCCCCAGGCCATGACTTCAAGAAAACAAAGTCTGAAAAAATACTTTTATTTAGTAAAAGGTACTTTAGGGTATTGTATTTCACTGTAGTTTTATAAGACACCACACAATGTTTGAACGGAGATGATCATCCAAATTCATAATGAAATAATAATGAGTAATAATGAAACAAAAATAAGGTAGTGATCGGCGACTTATCTATAATGATGCAATAAGCATACTTAATTAATTTTCTGTCCTTTTCACATATGTAAAATATACAAAAAATGTTAAAAATATAGGCCTACATGTACGCGCAATCACGTAGTCAAGGGGAAATGGTGGTGGTGGTGGGGGGGGGGGGACCTTTTCACTGTTTTCAAATATCGAGTTTTGGACTGGCAATATCAAACTCATTTTCACTCATTTCTCAAAAACCTTGGCATTTCAAGCAAAATTATTTCAGTTGAAGTTTTACACCATGAATGTCTTTATACTATGAAAGTTACGTGCAATTCGTTCTTTTCATATGAATCTGCTTGTCAGTATAGCAAGATTTGATTCAAGTTTCAAGTCTGTACACATCAATGCACTAAGTGGAGCACTCTCCTTGAAAAAATGTCCCGGACCCCATACCGTACTAGTCTTCGCTTTTGCCTCTGGCATATCTTTATATCGAAACATTAAAAGCAAAGATAAAGAGAAAGAGAAAAATACAAATAATATTTCAAACATCTCCAGCTCAAAAGTTAAGAAAGGCCCAGCAGAATGCACAAGTGTCCACAGCTCCTCATTAATACCGAGCCATGATACCCACTGATAAAAAAATTAATTAATAAACAGGCCAAAGATTCTTATTAGTCAAAGTCATTGCACTAAAAATAATGTCACTGGTCGCGGCACTGAGCAAGCCCAGCTAAGCTTGGGGATCGAATGAAGGGGCCGGGGAGCATTCAAATAAAAGTCACGCGTTTAATGTGTTGTTGACCTTCACAAAGATTTGTTGATTCTGTATAAGATTAATTTTAAATGTTTTGAAATCAACAAATAACATCATGATTATGTTTGCAAATAATTCTCTAATCTTAAGACCCATTTTTGTTCCTAATGGCGCTGTATAGCGCCCTCTATATCCTCTGACTATTTTTTTTTTCTGTGTCGCAGACAAAGAACCCAAAACAATATTATTTAGTTTCTACCGCACGTGGGGGTCGGATGTGATCGTAGGAAACAAAATTACTTTTCGTGGAGGTTCCCGCGTTTCTTCTCTCTGGGAATGAGTGTTTGAGATCCTTTTGACCTTCGTGTGTGTAACGAAGAATAGTAGGGGAACCAGTGAAAAGTGCATCTTTTGCGTGTGTTTGTGTGCAAATCACATGTAACATAGCGCAAAATAAAACTTAAGAGCAAAGTCAAGCAAAATGTCAGATCAGGTACAGTACTTTTCTATTTTTCAGTGAATATGTTATTGTATCTTTTTCGTATATAACCTATGCGATGTTTACTATGATTGTTGTGTTAAGATTCGGGGAATTGTCTTCCGGATTTGTTGATAAAACTGACGAGAAGTATTGCCTTTGCTGGTACGAAAACCACTGCATCTGTATCGTGAAAAAAAGTTACTTCGTGCTTTTTTCTAACCCGTGGTCCCGTTGAGTGAAAGTTTGCGGCCAAAATCTTAGAAATTTTTTTTTTTGCAACAGTTAGTTTCTTCTTTTTGGTATTATCTTAATACCTTAATGGTGTTTTTTTTTTATTTAACAATGATATTATTGGTTAATAACAATAACATAAACCTTTGGTTGGTGAATATTTATAGAATTAGAAAAAGAAAATTTGAGTAGGCCCTAAATAAATTAGATTAAAAAAATTTTTAACAATAATTATTGATCCTACTACTAGGTGCTAGGCCTAAACAAAAAACTGTAGTGTAAGTAATGTAAGCATTAAACTTACAATAACTTTACAGTACAGGAAAGCTTCCCCCATAAACTGTTTATTGTTACAACATAGGGACGTGTCCAAAAGAACATAGACATTTGATGGGTTTTCAGAATTACCGGTTTTTAATTGTAGTACAAGAACAACAATACATGTATTCATCTTCCATATCCGACTGACAGTGACACTTTCTATGGGATTTTTTAGATTTTGTAATGGATATTGGACTTTATTTCCCTTTTTTTCAATATTCCTCTCGAGGAATCGGTAGGTAAAATGCTAATTATTGACCTTTACAAAAGAAAATTCTAGTGGACATTTCATCGCGCGGCCGGCACTTTCTACCTGTATGCCCAAAGGAACTAAAATTGTTTTCAATGAGTAGCATTTTCAAGCCCAACATTAGACGTGAAAATGGCTTCTTTTTCCATGATTTTGACACTTTGTAATCGTTCAAAGTGCCTGTTCCTCTCTGTATACATTCTGTTAACCTTTCTGGACAGGTAAGGATATAATTTGACCTAAATTAAGGGAGAAAAAGTGGCCAACCGATTTCCGATTTTGATGGGAGTAGGAAAACTGTTCGAGAACAGAAACTAAATGAACATTTTCAAAACCATCTGACCAAACATTTCTGTTGAAATCCTTTAAGTTGAAGTCTTACATTCCGAAAGATTGTCCGCCACGTACACTACTACAGCAGTGTTGTATTTGTGGTGTACAGGCAGCGTCACCTGTTTCTGATCAGTTCATTGAGCGGCAGTTTCTATCAACTTTAGATACAAGTATGACATGCAAAATGTATCAAAACTGTAAAAAGTATTGTCCACACTGTCACTGGTGGTTAGTGAGACAAATTACAGTAACCATGAAAAAAAAATTGGTGGTTGAAAATAGGTGTTGATCGAACGGAACGGGTGGCGGCACAGTACAAAAATAGTATTTTGAATTTTGCTTTTTTTTTTATAACCTTTAGAATTTGCAGAGTGGTCATGATAACAAGATGGGTACCAATGATGGTGAGAACTCAACGGGTACCAGCTCATCAGGTTCAGGATCAATCAGGATAAAAGTCCGAGACCAAGTAAGTCAACGAACAGGAAAAGATGATGGATCCTACTGCTGCTTTATCACTTGTTCTGTCAAAAACATATCCATACTTTGGTCAATAAAATTTTGGTCATAATGAGTGAAAACATGGCGGTCGAATTTGGCATCTTTTCCAACAAGAGCACACCACTCGGCACAATCAATGTTAAAAAATCACTTATCAATATTAGCTCTGTGCTGCCCTCAACAACAATAAGCAATGTGTACTGAAACAGCAACAGGCTGGTCAAAGTCTTCTAAATTGGTCTGTGTGGCTCATTGTACATGACCACAAAAATAAAAAACGGGTTTTACTGAGTCATTAACCCTCCTACTGCTTGACCGATCAAAGCCATTCAAAATTGCAGCTCGCACGTTTCCCCATTGCTGTTGTACACATATGATATTTGAACAGTGTTGAAATCAAGCTGTACTACAATTCATAGCATAAAGGGTGCATCGATTCAGCACAGCTGTACTACCATTTGGAACGATCCTCACAAGGCTTTGTATCAGCTTACCTACCATTCAAAACCACTTGGAGAATCAAACACAGTTGTCTCACCACTCAAAACCACAATAGCGAATGGTTTCAAATGGGGAATCAACTTATTCGAAAAAAGCACCAGAGTAGGAGGGTTAATTATTGACCTTAACAATAAATAACAAAATAAATAAATAAAATGTGTACATAGATGATGACAGGAAAGCAACTAGATGAGCGTGGAACAGTATTATTAGCACTGGGGAAAAAATGAATATACGAAGGGAGGATGCAAGTAAGAGAAGTCAACCTGAGAAGGATGCAAGAAAACTGCTTACAAAAACAAACAAAACAACAAATACTCTGCGGCTTAGGGACATCAAAAGTAAGCTAAATAATTGTTGTTCAGAAGCATGTCATGGAAGAACAGAGTACGGCGGCAAAACTGGAAAAAAGACAGATATAAAAAATGAGAGGAAGATGGATCAAGTTCCCCGTACATTAAGCCCCTAACTCCCCAGTTTCTTTGGCTAGAGACGGACCCAAATCCTCCAACATTCCTCCACCTTATGGTAACGCAACACCTAAAAGTTTGGACTAAAATAAGATTGGTTTGCCTGGCCCAGTGATTATAAGCAATGGGGGACTATGGAACGATAGGTGGCAGCAGACTTACCAGTTAAATTGTCGCTGTTTACAAAGTTATGATCATGCGCACATTTCCAAAAACAATGGATATACCTGGTAAGTCTACTGCCACCTAGTGTCCTCAAAAGTCTCCCATTGTTACTTGGGCCTACGGTCATTAATCCTCGACAACTTTGTGAATAGGATTTGGGAGGGTGAGGGTTTGAGTGTAAGTCGATATGTTTGAATCTGTTATTGATATTGTTATTGACAAATTGTAATATGTCAAGCCTCAAAAATCATTCAACTGCCATTTGATGGTTTGACATGACTACTGGCTCAAAAAACTAAACATTTGAAGCACATAAGTGTGTGCTGCGCAAAATGCACTCATAGAGTAAGAAGATCGTTGGCACAATAAACGTATGCCCATCTTTAACGAGTTGGGTAAAGACTGGGGACCAGTCTATAGACTAAATACGAGCAGCTCGTTCATGGGCGTTTACACCACCGCAACTATGGCCCCCGCACGCGCACGTCAACGCACACACACTCTGAATCATCCATGATAGTACATATGCTCGGTGAAGTGTATTGTTTTGGCGTGCGCTCGCGGCAGCCATAACTGCGGTGGTGTAAAAATACCATAAACGAGCGCTGCCTGGATTAGTTTATATGCATGTTGTATTGACATAATGTGACTGTTATGTACATTTGCTTTGTTTTTTTTTCAGGTCGGTATGGAAGTCCTTTTCAAAGTAAAAATGAACACACAAATGAGAAAAATCAAGGAAAAGTACTGTGAAAAAAGCGTAAGTAGTTTTACTTTATAAAAGCAAAGCTGAAATCAATATTCGCTCCTAAAAGGAAAAAAAAACAGGCCAAAAAAACTGAAATTTACAAACAGTTGTAAGTTACTTGATAAAGTACGAGGCATGGAACTTGCCAGCTGATCAGCGGATTTCCTTGTTTATTTTTTGGTTTTCCGTTGTACCATTGAAAATTGAAAAACACAGTACATGGTGCAATACATTTAAAAGACCTGGAAGTCTACGATGCTGGATCAACTGGAAAATATTGCCAAGGTTAGGGTGATTTATCATTCTTTTTTTTCCCACAAGTTATCGACAATGAAAGTAACGTCAGCATTCTTCAGGAACATTTCTTTAGTAACTAATTCTGTTCACGAAATATTTCTTGTTTATTTGACAGACCAAATCCCCATCTACAGTGAGGTTTCTCTTCGATGGAGAGACAGTAAATGACGACACAACACCAAAAGAGGTAACTTAGTTTGTTTTTTCTCTGTTCATGGGACGGGTCAGTGTAGCTCGGGAGGCCTTCACGTTCGTATAAATACTACACTGACATCCTGGGCGTGAGGGTCTATTTCTGGGGCGGGGGAAAGTTCAGAGGTCCATAATTCAAATCTTACCTGTAAGACTGAGCTACTAATCTCACCAGATTAACATTCCCTGGCTTCATACAGTTTTTAGTGATGGGTGATGACGTCAAATACTCCTCATAAATCCGTCAATTTCAGGAAAAACACAACAATGAAATTCATTTATGAGCTTTTTCCTTGACCTCCCCATATCTGTACCGAGAATGTTTAATTTGGATGTGTGTATGGAATTATCGTGCATATGTTTGAGTACTGCACTCTATTCAGTTTGCCCAATAAATAAATTTTGTTTCAATCATCAATTTGAATTTTGAGCACCTGACTCAGTTCATTAACCTGGGGAAACACTGACAACAATCCTCCTCAGAAGTTTTTCTTTCTATCACAAATGTCAAAGTCAGGAAAATTGCAGTTGAAAGGAAAAGTAATGGTGTTTCCTCTGTTCAACACGAAAAAAACAAGTTGAGGATCCAAAGTTCCGAATCCAAACGGGCCTTTATAACTATATCTGTTATCCTCGTGGCCAATAGTCAGGTTCTTCACCGTTTTGACCATGTTGATATATTTCAGCTCGAGATGGAGCCGGACGACATCATCGAAGTAGTCACGGCACAGACGGGGGGACACCGAACATACCACAATTGATAATTAGCCGGTATCAAGTATTTAAGTTTTGTAATTCCTTCTTGCTGTAGTTTATCATTCATACTTCATGCAAACAGGGAGTCAAATTTTAAAATCCCAACACTATTTCGGCACATGATTCGAATGTCCTGCGGAGCATGCCAATCATGTGCTGAAATCTGAGTTTTTAACGTCAAGTTGCAGAATTTTGTATGAAGTATGAGTATGCTTTTACTACAAACAGAATCAAGTCGTGGTTGAGAAAAAGGGAACCCAGAGTCGGCCTTGTCCAGGGGCCAGTTTCATAGCAATGCCTATGCACACAGACTTGTTAAAGTATGGGAAAAATGCTGCTTAGCGATGGTAGGTTACCAGCCAAACTACCATTCAAATGTGTGTTACTTTTGACTGGTTCCCTGCACACTTTCGCTTTGCAGACAAAGTTGAACAAGCCATAATTTCTGCCTTGGCAGCCCTATGAAATTGGACCCAACACCCTGGATACAGCAGCAAATATGCCTTTTGAGGTCAAAGGTTAACACGCAATGTGTTCGCATTAGACTTATTGGGGGTAAACTAACCGAGCGAAGGGGTAACCTAAACCAGGGGAAAAACCCCAGAAAATTTCACCCAGGTAACTTAACTGAGTCCAATGGGTAGTTTAACAGGCCACCTTCTTACCAGGTAAACTAACCTGGTCAAACTAACCGAGCTAAAAAAATCCAGTGCGGACACAGCGTCCCGGTATAACCGGCCAGTATAAATACTACATCTGATTCGCATGCGCAAAGTCTGGTTTATGATGGTCGCGTGACGGTAAAATTGACGCATGATGCAGTTCATAGTCGACGCTGACAGTGATTCCGCAGTTGGTTTGTTTCACCATCGTCTCGGTTAGTTTACCCACGTCAAGTAATCCAAGTGCCGACACCGGTAAGATTTACCCGTTGGAAGTTACCCACGGTCTCGGTTAAATATAAATCCAATGCGAACGCGGCTATAGTCAAGTTTATTAGATGTAATAATTCCATTGGGATGAGGAATATTAGTTTGATTTCACCCGTACACTGGCGTGTGATTAGCCGCTGTTGACTCGGCACTTCCCGTGTCCTGTAGAAAAACAAGTGCTTGTCACTCATCGATGTTGGGGTCAAACTAAAGCAATAGTCAAGTGTTAGATACATTTACGTTGGTGAACAGGATAAAGTATGACCTGATTTTCAACTCCGAGTCATGATAGTCGAGTTGAGTTACAAGTCGCCAAAATGATGGCTCGAGTCGGACTCGAGTCCAAGTCTTGAACTGATGTAGGCTACATTGACTTACTAACAGCATCGGAAAGCTCTTTTTCCCAACAGGTTCAGACATGCTTCATTTGTAGATTGAAAAAATAAATAAATAAATAAATCTTTGATTTGCTGGGAAGAGGCCACATACCGGGGTGTGGGAAAAGTCCGTTCAGTGGAGGAGTATTGAGATTCCCGTGTACATTGTAAGTCCGTAAAGTGCTAACTGTACCATTTGTAAAGTTGAGGGAGCCCTTTCATAATATTCCGAGATTGTTTTGAATATCAGCCATACTTTTTTTTTTTAGTAGATTGGTACCCCCACTCTGAAACTGTGCAGGAAAATGTTCATGTTTGGTTTTCGTTTTTTCTTCTCAATTTAATCTGAAAATCATAGAAAGAGAACTTGGTGAACGCTGTGTGAGTACAATGCAGTTATCTCGCCCTATCTGCTTGAGCGGATTCCAGCGCGGCGCTGCCATTTCAGCTGTGTGGCAAATCGTAGCTTTCCCATTGGTTGATCTTTTTAATTTTCACATGGCAGTGATATTCTTCGCCACCAGAAAGAGGGAAATGCGTAACAGATAACAGACAACAATTGAGCTTAGCATTCTCTGCGTTCTTTTCCGATGTCTTTAAAAGAATATTGTCCTATATTTTAAGAAGTAGCATTGTCGTCTTATGTATCATTTTGTGAAAAAAAAAACTTCTCTTTCAATGGGAAGGTACAATATTAAAACGGAACCTGCTGAGAGTTTTTCCCATAGCCTCAGACGGTTTACAGATGTAAGGCACGCATGCGGGTAGTAACTCTGCGTTATTCCATTTACTGCCACAATCATGACGACACAGCCCCTTTACAGGATGAGAGAAGGGTAAACAGATAAATCCAAATTAATATTGTATCTTCCCGTCTACGTGTTTCTATACCAGAGGTGATTTTTACTTCATCTTTTTACCTTTTTGCTGTTTGTGTATCGGTTTATTTCATTAAAAATGGAGTGCTTTTTTTGTAGGTTGGTTTGGTTTGAAAGTCTTGTGGGTGAATTGGGGAAGAGGGGGGTGGGAGGGTATCTGGCAAAAGTTCTGCGTTATAGAATAATGTTGGATGACTCGTTCAAGTCAATTTAAGCAAGGACATATTTCTATCAACACGATATTTTGTGACAGTATGGGATTTTTAAAAATGCAAATGTAATGTACAGATTTAGTGCTAGTTTATTATTAATTAAATGTACAGACATAATTCCTTGTAGCTGTTATAGGTTTTTTTTCTGGAGCACAAGCTTTACCCCGTTTGTCGAACAATTAGCAGGCTGTTGTCATCTTTGCCAAACACCCTGTCTCCACGAATAGGCCTACAGATGCATTTGAATTTAAAAAAAAGAAAGAGGCCAGACTAAATTACCTTCCAGCCTCAATTTGGTTTACATTGTTTTGAATTGGAGGCAGAGATAAGATGGCTGCATCTTTATACTAATCTAATGACCGATCAACAAAGGGAATATGCACAAATTGACAATATTCTAATAATTTGTCCACTTCAAATATTCTCATCTTTGACAAAACTTTTTCTCTGAATGTTCCGACGACAAGCAACTGTTGTAAGATTAAAAGAGCACATGTACCAAGTTTTAGGGACTAGTATTAAGTAGGCCTGTTTTCAGAGTGAGGATTTTGTTCGCAGCCAAGTTTTAAGATATATTTGTATTTTTAAAACAAGAGGGCATGAGTCACAGAGTGGAATGTATGTATGCTTCCCCCAAAACTATGTTACTATTCCTGATACTTGTACATGTGTCTTTGAAAAGTGACGCCCCGCACCGAAATCAGGCACTTCTTGGAAACAGCGGCGGCACCAGATCTGTTAATCTGGGGGGGGGGGGGCAATTTTGTACTGCTGAAAAGCAGTTAAACTCAGTTTCGGGCATAGGCGAAAAATTGAGGCGGGAACTGGGGGGGGGGGGGGCATTTGCCCCCCCGAATCGCCGCCGCTGCTTGGAAATAGTGAAATGGCTTTGAAAGTAAAGACAACCACAATATTGGCCTTGATATCGATGAGATGTGATGTCTTGAACATTTTATCTGGCCAGTGATTTCTCAGGATCTTTCCTGAATTGAGTATGTTTTCAAAATCTCATTGAGCCTTCAGTTTTTTCTTGGAAGAAGTAAAGCAGTCATACCAAAGGGAGAAAGAAATAGTCCACATTGTGTCCAAACCTGTAGTTTTGTATTTTCGGATGAATTGTTACATCTGGGAAGTTCTGGGTCTAGAATAAGGAGGAACCCAGGCCAGCAAGCCATTTTCAGGAATTTTCACATTCGGCAAATCTTATCCCTGATTCTATATGTTGAGAAATGCTTGCATTAATACAGGCTTGAATTTGGTAATAACTGAAATTGCTTATTCTCATCTGTTTGGTGAGCAGATAAACCCAATTTTGAGTTATGGCAGGAAGTGCCTGGTTTTGGCATGAAACGTCACAAATAGATTGCAGTTATAAATGATAACTGAAGATGTCCGGGTAAACTTTAAAGACTATACACATTTACTAAGTTGGATACTAAATATGGGACGCCCCAACTCCAAATCCATCCAGTTCTCGGAAATAGTGAAAATGACATGAGAAAGGAAGACAATCCAAACATCAACCCTGATATCATTGCAATGTGATGTCTTAAACAATCTTTATGATGGAAAATTCGTACCTTACACATGCAGACCCTATTTTTTAGGTGTTATTTGAAAGCTCTTCCTTTCATCTATTTGATGAGCAAATAGACCTTTATCATGGTGCGGCCATCTTGGCTTTCTCCCATTCCAATCAGTGTAACCAAACCGAGGCTGGAAGGAGAAATAGTCTGGTTCCATTTTGTTCAATGATTATTAGCATTCATTACTGATATTGGATACAAGGAACATGACCAAGATGGTGGCAGCATGGGATGTCACATTCTTATGATGCGGGTACACCCATCTGGGGACACAGTATTTTTTTTAACTGTATGGGTTTAAATTATACAAGGCAAGTAACTTCTCAGCTGATTTTTTCGTTTTTTGGTTTCTCAGCTGTGCTGTTGAAAATTGCAAAACACACTCATGTGGTGCCTGGAAGTTTTCCTTTTTATTTGGACAAACTGCAGTTGCATGCCCGAGTATTATATACAAAATGATTTTTTTCAATGTCTGATCGGGACACCCAACGAGTAATGTCGCAGTTTGGAAATGCGTTCTTGTAAAAGTTTTTTTTTTTCTTTATTCGTCACTTTCCTTGAATGTTATTCCTTCCCTTCACATGTAAATGCATGGGTGTAAAATTTGTATGCGTATAACAGAAAGATGAATGTCCATTTTACGAATAATTTTTGAAATAAAATTCTACATGTATTATGTCTATGAAAGAAGACCGTGTTGAATGTTTGATTATTTCGAAGGCTTCATAGTGGCTAGTGCGTAAAGCGCTCGCTTCTCGCCACTGTGGCCCAGGTTTTATTCCCCGCTTGGGCCATATAGTGGCGTGCCGTGGCCGAGTGGTTAGTGCGTCGGCCTCAATCTCTGGTGGCTGAGTCATCGGAGTGTGGGTTCGAGTCCCCGTCATGACACTTGTGCCCTGGAGCAAGGCACTTAACCATAATTGCTCCGTAAAAGTTGGGGAGGTAGAGCCTTCTGCTCTACCGGCCAGGCTTCTGATGGATGATACACTTAGCCTACATCCTTACGGACTGTAAAGGGGGTAACCCTGTTTCAGCCCCAGGAGTAGGTGGCAATGGCCCCTGGAAAAAACAGTTGATTTGTAGCCCACACCTTGAGTGGCTTACTGGTCTGTGTCTCTGGCGACTTCCATAAAAAAATATATATACATGATAATTGAGTAGAGTTGTGCGTTGGTTCTCTCCTGTGCCATGAGGGTTTTTCTCCAGGCCATCTGGTTTTCCTTCTGGTAAAACCAAACACTTTGGATCTCAGACTGACTGTGCTCATTGCTCATGTATGGGTTGATGTGGCTGACTGCCAAAGGAACCCCCTTGCATGCCTACAGCTCGATCACGTTGTAGCGGCGTCCTTTGCAATTCAGCTTCTCGGCTGGCCAGTAAGGATGATTTGCCTCCTCAAATTATTATTGTTCAAAGTGCTATTTTGCCATATTCTTAGAACAGTTTTGTGCTTTGGATTTTTCACTTTGACCCACTTTGACTCTAATATTAACAGCAAAGTGGGCAAGTGGTGTATGTTGGTGTGAAACATAGGCCAATATGCTTGTTTAAGGGGAATGGGGGGGGGGGGGGGGAGGGTGGCGCAAGAGTAACTAATTCCCATTCTCTAGTTTTCAGTCAACACACCATACATCATCTTAAAATTGTCTTTAAAGATCCTCCTGGCACCCCCACCGAACAAAGATATTGACAAAATTAGGGACACCGCCAACATTAGGGCTGGATAGCTCAGTTGGTAGAGAGTTGGTACGTTAAACCGGTGGTCGCAGGTTCAAATCCCACTCCAGTCAATTTTTCTTTGTTCACCCAAAAATTAAAGATACTCAGTAGTACCAAAAAACAGGAGACAACAGTGTAAGAACAACGTCTTCTTTTCTTCATTGAAGTTTTATTATCAACAGCATGACTTGACACCAGCCCTCACAAAGTCTCATCTTTCAAATCATAGAATGTACAACGATTTTTGTTTCGTGTTTATTTACATGATCACAATTCAGAAAATTTTCATTGTGGATCTGACACGCATTTAAAAAAAACCAAAAAAACTTCAACATTTTTTTCATAGGGTTTGTCCCGACCCTGTGATAAAGGCTGATGGATTCCATCAACCTTGTACCCGAAATTATATACTTTGACCCCGCTTACATGCACCCTGGTTCATTGATAACTAGCATAGCCGTTGAGTTATATATAAGAACTACAGAGGGAGCACTTGCTTTGACCCACCATGGGCAGAAAATCCCTATGGGTCAATTTTTATACAAATGTCCACTTAGAAAATGTCTGTTCAGTAAACTGATTGGTCAGCGCCATTGTCTCAATGGGCATAAATGCTTTATGGCGGCCACATTGTATGGTTTTGTACGCCCTCTAGTTCTTATTTATAACTCTTACGGTTGCAGCTGATAAAGGTCTGTACGTTATGGATATGTGTAGTCTGGTGCTTCTATTTGAATGGGGTGCCACACCGATAACCTTTTCAACTCCATACAATGCAAGGTCACTTGGGTTATATCCGGAACTGAATGCCTTGATTGTGGCTTTGACTCTTGGCCTTCGTACGTTTCAGTACATTTTGTTCTTAGTGTCATTAAGCTGTGACAGTGTGAAGCAAAATTCTCCACTACAGATCATAGAGCGCCACAGGCGCAAGATGGGGAACTGGAGCTCCATCTATTGTTGGAAAGTGAAATAGGCATGGCAGCCATTTCAGCTAATGCTTTGTTTCCAATTGATAACAATGGTCATTGTCTGCACTGATCGTTTGTTGTACAAAAAAAAGTTACTTGAAATGATGTCCAGTGGGATCTCACGTATCAACAAATCATGCAGGTCTGATACTTCACATAGGCAAAGGAGACAATTGCCTCCCAATGGAGGCAATCGCCTCCGTTGCCCCTGGTCATTGCCTTGGTGCCCCTTGAAATGTTCGAATAGAAATGTCAAATTTCCTCACAGAGGTGCCCTTTATCAAGAAGAATATGCCTTGGTGCTCTTGCCCTTTCAAGAACGAAGCAGTCAGGCCTGATCATGTAAAAGTAGATGCATTAAAATAGCTTCCTGATGCTGCCCTGGGTCTCCCTTCAGTTTGCCCGTGTCATTTGGCTTCAATCTGGTGGCAAACACTCGAGCCACTACCAGCCTGCTCATGGAGCCGGGTAGTGGAGGCAGCCCTTGGTTAGTGACATCTTAAAAGATGGCGATTACAGCACTTGGCGTAAAAATATTTATCGTAAAATAATGATTAAAAACAGCTTTGGGGAAAACTGTACTTTAGAAGTGGTAAGCAGTCATAGTAACTCAAAAACAAAAATAACAGCTGTAAAAAAAAAAAATAAATAAATAAATAAATATGAGATTACATGTAACTTTTATAAAAATATTTATGTAATTATTTGTTGGTCAAAATTAAAAAAAGCCAACAATGACCTTTGACATTTCCGCTGTCCGACACGACACAAACGAGAAGACATATGGTCGTTTGTTTCGCCCTTGTCGGGGCTCACTCATGTGACTTAGCCCGGCTGGTAACACTGGAAGCTATCTGAAAGTATCCATCACTGTTTTTGACTGGTTCCCTGCAGCTTATTTGTGCCTAGCAAATAAACTGACCGGGCAATAGTTTAGGTAAAAAACTGCTTTCTGAAATTTAACTCCGAGCCCAGTTTCATGAAGCTGCTGAACCTGACAATAATGCTTAAACAAATTTCTTCTAAGCAAAAAAAGAGCAGGATACCAGTCACAGATTGTACATGTGATATGGTATTTTGGCTGGTAAACTTATTTTGGTAGCATATTTTCATTGTGCTTAGCTACTTTTTGCGCAAGCAACCACCAAAGTCAAACTCACTCCAATTAGGACACACCCCTTTGTTGATGAAATCTGGAAAATGCCAGGGGTTGACGTGTTCACGATCCACAATACATGTACACCAAGGAAACAAGGTTGAGGAGAGGAACGTACAGGGCAAGCAATGGAAATATAATGCAGTTCTTTCTACGCAAACATTGGTACATGTACCCGACTTTTAGGAACACGCTTCTATACAATAATAAAAACACACAGAAACAAAGATAACATACAACAAACATGAACAAATACTATCCATTATGATTGGAAGGCCAATGTGAAGAGAAAAAAAAAGAAAATGAATAAAAAAAAATTGGTTGAATAGTATGATGATGTGGCAGTGACAACAGCATTTTCCTCTATTTGTTAAAAACTGTAAAAAAAAAAATAAAAAAAAAGAAGAAAAAAAAAAGAAAAAAATAGGGTTAATGGTTGAATGCAATCTGCTGATCTAAAAGAAGGGCGGGATACAAAAAAAAGTATTTTTTCTGAAAATCCCCTTAAACTGTTTCTGTTTTCTAATTTAAAAATACATCCATGAATTTTCTTCTTCAGTCTATCATTCTTTTTCATACAGGACCAAGTAAATAGTTTAAAAAAGAATTATTTAGTCAATTCTGCAATCGAGGCACATCAATAAGGTGGGGTGTGTTTGAGTTTTGGGGAGGGGAACGTGGGACTGCACCAATTGGGTTGATTTCCCCCCCATTTGAAACATTAATGACAACAAGTTCAACAAATTTGAAAACGACTTGACTCACAAATCGATTACAAAATGACTTGACTTACAAATCGATTACAAAATGACTTGACTTACAAAGACTTTTGTCCATGCAATCCACACTCTTGAAGCCCGAAATCCTAATCCCAAAGGCATTTTGAGTTGAAGCCCCCCCCCCCCCCCCCCACCCCCCTGAGATAACCATCAAAATACTCCACCATTTGAAATCTCAACGCTAAACTCTTCGGACCTTTGACACATGCTTGGCACGCCCGACTCCGCACTTCACCCACAGACTTTGTACGGTCTGGCTGCGCAGAAATGAATTCAACCCAACTCAGGATTGGGAACCAACAGTTTGGGAGCAATTTGACGAGAGAAAGTGGGTTAAGGATTAACGTAACTCGCTCAACAGAAACCTTTGATGTGTTCCCAGCGTTAACTGATAAGTATGATTTTCTTTCTACATGTTGATAAATGTACATAACTACAGGTATATACACTCATTCAAAGTGATGATTTTTCTACATAGATACTTTAAAACGTTTATACATGACTTCCAGTCTTCAGTCTCGTTTCTTTTCTTTTTTTTTACACTCTTTCATAAAAGGCCTCCGTGTTGGAATGTATCATTTTGATTTGCTTGCACAGCGGCACAGCAGACAGTTTGTTGTCAACTCCCCCCCCCCCCCAAGTCATTCTTTTTTTTTCAGGGACCCTGAGAGTAAGGGGTAGGTGCCGTGCTGAAACAATGAAGCAACTTGAGACATGAATCAAATTCTTCATAAAAATACTGTTAGGGTAAAACCCTCCAGGGCTAAGAGTAATTGCTGACAAAAAGGTCTGAAAACATTTCCAGAAGTCGGTAACCCCCGGAGTTCAAGATTTCAAGGAGCTTCTGGGAACAGTATCCTCAGCACTGGAGAAGTCGATCAAGGAGTAGGGTTTCTTAATATTTGAAAACCAAAAAACAACAGATACTTTTATCTCCAAGGCTGACTTCAAGAAGTCAGAATTAAGATAAAAGTCTGAAATTTCTCATCCTTGATCCTTAGCAGCCAGTATACACGAAACCAGCCTTAACTCACCCTACCATTCCGCTGTGATTGCGTGTCGTGGCCGGGCGGTTAAGGAGCACTGGACTCAAGCTCTTGTGTTTCTGACCAGCAGAGTGTGGCTTCGAGTCTAGGTCATGGCGCTTGTGTCCTTCAGCAAGACACTTAACCATTATTGCTTCGTCCTTCGGATGGGACGTAAAGCCGTAGGTCCCGTGTGTTTTGTATAAATGCCCGTAAAAGAACCAAGTACATTTATTTTTCAAAAAAGGGATTTGCCCCGGTGTTTTCTGGCATGGTCGGCTGCAAAATGCGACACGGCACCTTGTAAACCATTACGTGGTGATATGTGAATAAATGGGTCTTATAATTCCAACGTAGCTCCACATACATTGCAGAGAAAAATAACGAGCACTTTGAGACGCCCTCGGGTGAGATAAAGCTCTATAAAAGAACTGCATACTATTATAACTATTGACATAATCATCCTGTAGCAGAAGAATTTTGCCACCCCATTACAAGATTCCCATGACGTCTTGTAAACAATCAATCAGATAAGAGACCCCAACTGTAACGAGAGCAGGCTTACATTACAAGGAGAATATTACCCTGCAAAACCAGACCCGTGTTACTCTCCCTTTAACTGAACTGAAGTCCCCCTTCTCAGAAAAACCTCATGAGAAAGTAGGGTAACGCGACTCACATTAACCTTGGCGAAATCTTCTCATGTAACGAGACTAACATCACTGTTCTTGCAACAACACTTATGTTATCCTTCTAACAAGAACCGCGATCTGAAAATCAATATAAAGGTCTACATGTTCTGCTTGCTCCCTGCTAGGTATTGTTTCAAGTACGACTTTGAGTAAGTTCGATCAAGGCCCAATGGTTAACTAGTGGTTGGTTAGTGAGGTATGACATGCAAGCGCATTGAAGTTCAAGTGTGAACAACACCAGTCATGCCACGTCCATGCGATCATGAGAAATCAACGTTTATCACGTTTCTGATAACTGGTCCCCCTCTGCACTGTGCTTATGAAATGGCTATAAAACGAATAGTCGACTAGACTAGTCTAACCATCGTTGACTAGCGTGAGTTCGATCAGAGTTACTGGAACTATTGTTAACTAGGGTCCTTGTTCGAACTTGCTCTTTTTGTATCCATTCTGATGCACGTTCTCTTCAAATCCCCCACAGATCAACAAAATGTACATCGCAACGATTAAACTGTAGTACTGACAAAGAACGAGTTGGGGAGAAAAGCAGAATTAAACAAGCCGTAACTTGAGGTAACATGGGGTTGAACCCCGGATAACCCCGGAAAACCTCAAAAACCTTGAGGCTAACCTCCAGTTACTGCCTGTTTAATTTTGCAATCCCTGATAACCCTGGAAAACCTCAAAAACCTCAAGGCTAACCTCCAGTTACTGCCTGTTTAATTTTGCTTTGCTCCCTTATACTTGTTTGTTTGTTTTCTACTTCTTAGACCCTTCATTCCCTTTTTTGAATGCAGTTGCAAAGCTAAAAACCAGCGGTCCTTTTTCCAAACCTCGGTTTTTAATTCCCAAACTTACAGGAAATCGGCAGAAACTGTTTGAATTGACATCATCCAGCCGTGGAGTACCCTGTGCTGTTTCAGTTCCATATCACCCCCTCTCCAAACAGAGCTGTGATTGGTTGCTGTAGTGGTTGTAAAAGATTCCTCCTCCAATGAGACGCTGTGTACTGTGGCTGTTGGTTGAAAAGCTGATGCTAGCTTATCTCCGATTGGTCCTACTCCTCGTCTGCCTCCTTGATTCTTCTTTGTCTCTCTCGCTGACGTCATACCATGGAAGCTCAAATTCACTGAAACAAAATAGAAAACATAAGGTTGAACGTCTTTAAAGTTGAAGAGACAACATCGGGCATGCAAACTGGTTTTGATTTTTGTACACTTTAAAATCTAACAAAGGACCTATCAACATAACCACTTATTACATCATTTAAATAACCAATCAATCAAATGCTAACTTCTAACTTGACTCCCTCGGTTCACCAGGTGTTAGGCATAGACCAAATACATGTTACACATATTTGGCATTAGACGTATTTGGCATTACACATATTTGGCATAACATGTATTTGGCGATACATTGTATTTGGCGTTACACGTATTTAATACAGGGCACTGCTAGGGTTAAAAAAAAGGGCACAATCGTATTTGTTTACAATGGACTGACAAACACAACTTGCAGTGAAAAGATAAAACAGCTTACCAGTCTTTAGCAACAGGCACTTGAACACCAAATGCCACAAGGGGAACAGTGTCAGACACCTGGAGTTGACAAGCTGTGAATGAAAAAAAAAAAAAAAAACGGAACGATAAAAACCATTAAGGGAAGCTCCTAAAGATTGAACCAAATTCCTACATTCAATCCCTGTCTTGTAAATGGTTGACAGTATGCAGTGTTGATGGAGTAAAGCCGTATCCAAAATGGCGGCTACGGCTCCGGCTACAGCTACTGCTAAGGGTGCTGCTAAGGATGTACTCTACTTCAAGGCATGACGACGCAGTGATCCAGCTGTAGCCATAGCTCTAGCCACCAATTTGGAAACAGCCTAACTCTCAGAAAAGAACACACACTGAACTTATTGATTTGATACTTTTAAAAATATAAATATTTTTCTCAAAATATGAGGGACTTTTCCATATCACATCAAACTCCCCACTGAAACACATCGGTTTATATTATTACAATAGTTTGCGGGATAACTAAAACTGTGTGCTGTACAGGATTTGACATTTAGCCATGCTGAACTAGGTAGGGTGAATTGCAATAACATTTTTAGTACATCATTAACTACACTGAAAACTCACTGTATTTTTGATTTCATTTATTTTATTGTTTGTATGTGTGATTTTTTTTATTTTTTATTTTTTTATTTTTTTTTGGGGGGGGAGGGGCACAGTATTAAGGTCCATGACTGACTAGACCCCCTTCCTTGGGCTGTCATCACTGAGGTCACACAATAGAAATGTGCATGTGTGTACGAGCCACCAAAACTCTCAGCCAATGATCGGTTTTCCTTTGACCTCAGTGAGGGTGCTGTGTATGTTTGTGAGAGCGCTGTGCGAGCTTGTGACGTCATGCGCAAACGGGTCTACTGACCCATCATCTCAATTATCTTGGTTGCGCCTTTGTGGTAGCCAATGTCACTTCGAGTTCAACAGTGTCGTGGCGCATTTTGGACGATGCGGTGTTTACACAAATACCTATTGACTCCCAAACTGGTGAACATGGCATGGTCGCTGCGTGTGATGTGCTTGCAAGGGGTCAAAACAAAAGTGAGGCTAAAGTCAAGGAATAGTCTGGTGCCTCAGAAAACAATTATGGATTACTTGTGCGATTTTCAAGAGTTATAAAGAAGTCCTCACCATCAGATGGCTCCGGATAGAACGTCTTCAGAACGTCGTCCCAGTTGCCGTACTCCCGCCGTAGCATCTTCTGTTCCAGCCGTTCGTGCTCCCGTAGTTCCCGTACTCGCTGGATGTCCCAGCGCTTACGCTTCTGCTCGGCGACTTCGTACTTCTGGTGTCTGCGTTCAAAAGTGGCATCTCCGATATCCTGTACAGGTAGGAAACAAGCCAAGCAATATTTAATACTAATCCCAACTCCCTACATGTAGATGGGTCTGGGGTGGGGTGGGGGGGTGGTTAGGGTAAACAACTGAATAGGCTTCCTTCTGAAACTCATTTACTGCTACATAAAGATAACATCATGCTCCTTATTCCATCACTGTGATTGGTACAATGTTTAAAGGCTCTGAATAGCACCATTCACTTGATTGAAAATAAGGCACAGCTGCTAAAAAATTGCTTCTTGCAAGTAGGGAGATATCTAGAATTACATTAAGCATAACAGGGAAAAAGTTTCCATAATCAGGGAGATTTTCACCGACCATGGAAAGATGGGTTTATTTTCAGGGAACTTTCTGCAGAATCAGGGAGAGTTGGCAGCTCTGAATAAGGCCATTGTTTTGTAAAGTGAAGTTCCCCCCACAGAGTTACATATAAGAACTAGAGGGCATACAAAACCATGCGACACGGAGCGTTTTTTGACCAGTGAAAAAACGGCGCGGACCATTCATTTACACTGGTCACTCATCAGTTCACACAGCAAACATTTTCTAAGTGGACATTCGTATTTAATTGACTCGTAGGAAATTTTCGCCCATGGTGGGTCAGCGGAGTTCCCTGCGTGACATCGCGAGTGCTCCCTCTAGTTCTACTTTCTAACTCTATGAGTTCCCCATGTACACAAATCACAATAGACTGGTACCATAATGAGCACTGCACACATACAAGGCATTACATCCATATATTTGAAACATAATTCAGCTCTAGGGCTGCGAAGTTTAAATTTGAATTAACCAATAATAATAATAATAACTTGGGGAGCAAAGCACAAGATGGATATCATGTTTTCATTCACATGAGCTCTAAAGGCCTCGTCACACGGGGCAATTTTTACCGGCAACTTGGAGGCAACCAACTGCACCGCATGCGAGATGAACACTTTGGCAATGACACTGTCTTTCAATCCTCAAGAAAAAATCAGTGAACATTCATTCAACTGTGAATGCCTTTGCTTCTTGGAGATTGCCTGGAACTGGTTGCCTGTAAATTGCCCTGTGTGACGTGGCCCTCAGAGTACATCCTTTAAGTTGCATTTCAATCTCAAACGGGGGGGGGGGGGGGGGGCAGGTAACATTTAACTTACCTCAACATTGTCTGTACTGGTGGATACATTAAGGGGATGTAATCTCCAGGACGGAACTAGAAAACAGAATTTTAACATAGAGGTATCGTTAAATCTACATGTAATGAATCATATGAATGTACGTTAATCCGAGGGGTTGCTGGTTCAAATCCCACTCCAGTCAAATCTTCTTTGTTCACCCCAAAATTGAATGAAAAATTTTACCCAGTCAGTTTCCCCTGTGGTCTTTTGCTTAATATTTGGAGTAGCATACCCTCAAGGTGACCCCTGTCTTGCTGCTTCCCAGGGCCAATTTTATACAGCTGCTTCAACACAACAAAATGATGCTTACCACAATAAGGTTACCGTCCAAACTACCATGTCACATGTACAATATGTGACCGATATCCTGCTCATTTCTGCTAAGCAGAAATTTTTTAGGCAACATCTTTTGCTTAGACAGCTCTATGAAATTGGGCGCAGGTTATATCCATTGCATTACAGCCCTATAGTTGCATCATATACTTGGGGTGTGATCACTGGCTACGCGGCAGTTCCAAGTTGATTGGCTTCCGACTGGCACCCACCAAACAAAGATATTGAGAAAATAGGGAGACCGCCACCTTAAAGGTCCCATGAATTATTTTTTCTTATTGGTTACAAAAATTAAGTATGCCTATTATAGTATATCTTTACTTTTTTCACATTTTTTACATCCGTATTAATCGTAGAAATAACGATTTCTAAAATTAGGGGGTTATCGTGCTCCGCCCACCCTTCCTCATTAACATAAAATCTGTGACGTAGACAGTGGAACGGCCGACCAGGGCCATGTGTGTGACAATAACATACAATGCATTGTTGACCGCCAGAGCCGTCTTTGAAATGTTTTACCACAGCCTACGTCATGGACCATTGCGCAATCAGATGGCACACATTTTCGGGGGCTCAATTAAAGTGTATTACCGCATAACAGACACATCAAAATAGTCAATACTATGTTTTGTTAATTTCAAACCATATATTAAGCCACAAAAATGTTGCGTGACAAAAACCTTTTCATGGGCCCTTTAAGGGCTGGATAGCTCAGTCGGTAGAGCGTTGGTACATTAATCCATATTAGTACATGTGCTCATATCAAAGATGGCTGCCATCCACCCTGTATCAGGGGACGGCACCAGATGATGACGACATTAATCCAGGAGTCGCAGGTTCAAATCCCGCTCCAGTTAATTTTTTTTTTTTGTTCACGCCACAATTAAATCTAATTAACTGCAGAACTCTGTGCTTACAGTGACTATTTTCTGCTTGTAAGGTTAAGTGTTACCTTTCTGTGACAGCTTAGTGAAAGCGCAGAGTTTTTATAAACCATTACAGTCCCAAAGTCCAAACACCCTGGTGTGGTGTGACATAAGAGAAGACCACATCGCAGGAATTGGGCAACATGCTAGCCAAACTGCCTAGTCTGTCAGGGTTAATGTGAAGTATTCATACACACAGGCTAAATTTCTTTACAAACCTGTGGAATATGCTTTACAGTAAGCGTGGATTTTTACGGTAAGCGTTGATTTTTCGCTTACAGTAAAGCAGAGCAATGGAATCAGGCCCAGGGTCATTTTTTGGTTGACGTGACTCACCTTGGACTACTGTTGTACCAGCAGGTAGGGCTGGGTCAGGGTCAGTCACCCTCAGGTCACTCAGGCACGGGTAAATCACATCCGTCTTTAAGTACTGTTCCCCTTTGACGCCGCCCCTCTCCTTCTCTGCCTCGCCATTCTTCTTGACGTCTTTGAGTTTCAGCCCCGCCTCCAGAGGGCGCTCCTCCTTCGTTTTGTCTTTGGTTTGGAGTTTGGGTCCCCTGCGACGGGCGCTGGTCGGGGTACTGACTGGGGAAGGGGCTGGGGATTTGGTGGGTGTGGAGTCCCTCTCGGCGTGGTGCCGTTTAACCGGGGTGGTGTGTTCGATGACTGGCTTCCTATTGGTCAGAGTTGGAGAGTTTGGTCATGATTGTGTGTAGAAAAGTCGTGTGATTTGGTAATTTTTTTTTGGGGGGGGGGTCAAAAGTCCTGAAAACAAAAATAGGTTGTGGCCAAGTTCTCCCTTTGGAACCACATCAAGGCACTTAGTCACCTGAACACCTTCCTGGCTATAGTATATCCAAGGGTTTAAAAAACCTCAATGCCACAATAAAACTTTGGACAAACTGATGCAACAGACATACAAGTAATTTTAGTGTCATATTTGCAGTTAATTAGCTTACCAAAATGAATAAATGTGACAACCTTATAATTATATTATTTGTAATGTTTTACCCATACGCCGATGTATGTTAAGCATTGTATACTCAGTACTTTCCCCGAGTCCTGTGAAAAAAATCACAGGCATTTTTTCTTTGGTGGGATTAAAACCCATGACCCCCACCATTCTAGAGCAGATGTCTTACCAACTAGACTACCGAGACTGCCCAGTAGCTAGAGGCTGGCAGTTCGAATCCTATTAGCAGCGGGAACAACCTTATAATTGTTACGAAAGTTTTGACACAATCACACCAGTTATTTAGAAACAAACTTTCTCACATGCATGCGACAGCTGATTTCAATGAACATAACTGCTGTATGCATGTGAGAAAGTACCAGTGGTAATACCGAGTACCAGTGCTCAATACAAGCCTGCATGTACACGTTTTGTACATATGTTGGTATCTGGACAGTTACCCACAAAATGTGCAGTCTGTCGTAGTACTCGTGCTGTATGATCGGATTGAGATCGGTTAGATGCATGTTTGACTGTGTTTGATCATGGTTTGATCGAGTAAGAAGCAAATGAAAAAGAAAGGTTTGGCAGATATTCAATTAAATCATGCAGTAGTCAGGATTTTTTTTACTTAAAATTGATTTGCCGGTTGGAGTGACTTTTGTTTTCGTTCGTTGCTGGTGGGCATTACGGAGCGGTGGTTGGTGCCCACCAGCATAGTCACAACCCTGGCTACATGTACTTCATGCAACTTCACCCCCCAGTCAAGAAGAAGCTAAAACAAAGGGAATTAATTCATACTAATAACCCACCTCTTGCATGTGTTATTCGAGTCTGTGGATGAGACTGGTGGCGATATGTGAATATTATTTACAATTGGATCTTGATGTTTCTGCGCTAAGACGGTCCGCCTTTGTATCCTCTCCAATCGGGCTTTTAACTGAAAAAGAAAAGAAATTTCAAAACTATTGCATTTTGTTCCCCCTTTAATTTCCATAATTTTAATGAGAGTATGGTATCATGCATTTTCAATATCATTTAGGCCTACTATCTATATAAAAACAGCTCTGTTAAATGCTGCTGCCTCTTTGCAGTTTTTTATCTCTTTGAGGAGAAACAACATTTTTAGTTTCAATGGCCCCACAACAAACAAACTAAAGAGGGCGCTATTGAAAAACTGTGTGCAGCAAGTCAAGTATGAATAATTCATTTCTGGGAGGTCACTGAAGCACCACAGTTCAACTACAGAGGGCGATATTGAGAAAGATTTCTCTTTTCTTCAATGTTTACAATTAAAAATGGACGATACATTATTATAATCTCATACATAAGACACCTGGCAATCACGATTAACCTTAGATACAATCTATTAATCATATGTGCACGTTGGTGGCTAATTATGTGTATGGTACAATATGTAAATGTATTTTAAATGGGTTATTTAAGCACTAATATATAACATTAGCACACAAGTTTGAAATGATAACTAAATCAGTTCAGATTTATAAATAATTTTTATATTCTACCCTTTCGAAACGATATACTGGTAATTAATACTGATAGAAGGGCCACGGAACCAAAAAGTTAAGTTTACTTTGCTTAATTAGTGTCTCTGCATGTTAGCAAATTCTAACAAGGCCCATATCACACTCTGATATACCATCGATATAATAAATCAATGGCAATGCTGTTAACTTTGACAAATATTGATTTTTTCGAGGTCAACATAAGTAGTATACATTATAATCCTGGTTGCACCTCACACTTGCAGCTAACCCTTACCAACTCTAGCATTTTTTTTTTTTACATCAATCAAGTCTTGCAAATACAGTCAAACCAGATTTTAAAAACTTTAAAACGGGGCAAGACTAGTGGTAGTGTGCAGCTACAGCATAATATAGCAGATTTGCCAGTTTTTGTAATTTTGCGATTACCTTTTTTAAGCTTTACATTAGTAATACATCAAAAACAACCCATTAGACAGTGAGTTGACATTTGTTTAAATTTTCAATGCAATTTCACCATTTGATTCACAGACATCACAAAATAATTGTTTCAACTTCTCTCCATTCAAATATATAATTTAGATTGAATTGAACGCAGTGGTTATTATATTGTTAATATTTGGATGCAATCAGATATGGAGGAACAGAAAATGAAATCAAAAGAGAAGTAGCAAATCATATCATGAAGTATTTGCTGTTTTGTTTGTTATTATGTTAGTATAAAAGCAGAAGTTAGTTTTGATTTGAATTTCGAACTATGCCATTTCACATTTGCAACAACAACAAAAATGTAAGGAGCGCAGCTTGTTACGGCCATTTCAAAACGCATGCAAAGTGCTTTAGGAATCGTTATAAACAGAAACACTCGGCGGGTAGTGAGACTTCTTCAACCATGTACGCCTCGTTGTGTTGAGCGCTCGTTGTGTTTGAAAGACGAAAAAAAAAAACACAGGGCGACGGGCTAAAACGGCGCCATGGCCGAACAACGAACCTACCGTGTCGTTTTGTGCCCGGCCCTTTTGCAGTTCTCGTTCGAGCCTCTGAATTTGTTGTTGTTGTTGTTCAATGACGTCCAAATGTAGCATGGACAATGCTTTCAAATGCTGTACCTCATGGGTGTCCACGACCTTGCAGTCGCCCAACAACTCGGGGTCCTGCTCAACAGTTAGTCCGGGGTTCTTTGTGACCACACCGGGTTTACGCTGCTCGGCGTCGCCTGAGCCGAGCGGGGCTTTTGGGCTGGAGTCCACGGTGCCGTTACCGGCAGCTCCAAGGTCTTCCATTGCCATGTTAACGGACGAGGCCAATTCGTTGACGTTCTCTCCGATCCTGGCCAGAGCCTTTCGTGACAAGGCTCCTTTGCTGATGATCTTGTTTCGCTGTAGTCCAACAAATTCAGATTTCATGTTCCCAGGAGCCATAGGGTTTAGCAGAAAAGGAAATATTCCACGTAGTAAGGACGCGAGAGACATAAGTACTTTTTAAAAATCTCCATTGTACATGTACTTTCCAACGTACGTTCATCCCTTGTAGTTGTACAATGTACATTGTAATAGACCATGATCATGCAACAAACGTTAATACAAAAAACCGCACGCAAAGCCAGCACAGAGCCATGTGCATTGAGCATAGTGGACGCGTAATTCACACTGAACAGCGTGATTTCACTGGTGTTCTTCATACCCTCGCTAATGAAACATATTTTCCGCGTACCAGTGATGTTGTTGATAGGAAACTACAGACGGTTTGCTGACGGTTTGATTGCCTTAATCTGGGGGAGGGGGAAGACTGTACTGTTAGTAAATAACCCAATAAAAACGATGTAGATTTTAAGGGATTTTCCGCATATTTGAAATATATTATTCTTTCACTGAAAAGAGAACAGTTATTTGCAGCAGGCAATTATTAAAATATTTTGTATATAAGGTATGATTTCTTCTCAGTGGATAACTTGTCTCCGTGGCGCAATCGGTTAGCGCGTTCGGCTGTTAACCGAAAGGTTGGTGGTTCAAGCCCACCCGGGGACGGATGCGATTATTTTATTTTTTTACTGAATTTTTTACAACCAGTCAACCACACTGTGCGTGGGATCAAAGTTGATTGCAGGTGATCCATTCCTTATTCTTTTCTTTTTCTACCGTTCTTATTCTGGAGATGAAATCGTTATGCAGTATCATCACTTATAATAGTTAAACTTCGAGTTTTATATTTGAAACTGTTCAAGTAGCTTTTCAAAGCTTTTCGTGGATTATCTCCCGACTATCTGAACTTCTGCATAACTATACACCAATATTCCTGTTCCTCATTTTCGTTCTGCTGTCCAATCTGTAGGCCTACTGACGCATAAACTACTGCCATCAAAGTTGATGGTCAGAGAGCATTCACCTTCATTGTGGAACGACCACTCCATATTCGTCAACTGACTCTGTTTTAATTTTTAAGGACTAACTTAGTTGAATCTTCTAAAGGTTTCGTAACTTTGTATTAGTGTATTATGCTCTGTGTCTGTGTTTATTGCACATAGAGGCTCCTGCGTTATATAATGTCTCCTATTATCATATAATTTGTATATAAAGAAAATCACTCCGCCGTAGTAGAATAATAATAATAGGACAAGTTCTCAGAAGAACAATCTACATGTATATTATTGCAAAGTAGGTCATATAATCACATCGTGTTACCACAAGCCAAAAATATACATTGATACCTCACCATGCAGCTCAAAATCTATATAATTATTATTATTGGCATTAATTGTATTTTTATTATTGTTTAATTCCCCCCTTATTAATTTTATGTATAAAGCACGTTTTTCATGATTTTGCGCTAAATTGGTATCAGAGGATTGTAATAAAAACATTTGAATTGGAAAGCTCATACACGATCAGATTAACACCAGCCCCATTCACCCAGATCTCCAGAAAAACATCTTCGTCTGAACACTGCATGGTTATTCGAAATGAGCCCCGTTGACCTTTAAAGAAAATCAGTGACAAGCAATTCATTATTGCTTTCTCAATCTAAAACTTGAGCCTGAACTGAGTTTCACACCTGTAGTGATTTGGTGTGTGCCCGTTGAACAAAATGGAGAATGGGAATTATTTCACTCTTCCAAAAACCAAAATTTAATGTTGTATGGTGTACTTTCCCTTTATGCCACAGAAAGTGGATTTAACAATTAGAATTATTGTTCTTATTTTTTTCTGAGTAATTACTAAAATAAGGAGCCCTGGGGTATGCTGCGTCAACAGGTAGCCTTTCGTCAAGGCCTTCGTGGCTTAGACAGCCATAGCCGCAAAGACCAATACAAGTCAGCCGCGCACGATCGAGTGGCTTCGCCACTCGTGCGCGCTGACTTGGTCTTCGCTGCAGTGGCTTCGCGGCTACACAGATGTCTTAGCTGCGAATGCCTTGACGAAAGGCTACGCCAACAGAGGATCAGGTCCAAAGCAAGCGCACAGTGCTTCCCATTAATTACATCAATGTCAAAAGGCCCAGGCTTGCTTACTTTTTAGAATATCAAAATCCCCTAAATTACGTTATTATTTTGTTATCAAAGAACAGGGTCCTTTCACTCCTTTTAGACAAAACAGGCCATTGCATGATCGAAAACAGTATCACGGCTTGTTGGGGTCGAGCTCCGTTAGTCATTTTTGAAAACGCGGTGCACTACCTACGGTGCTGCTTACACCGTTTAATACTAACCTGCAAGAAGTGAAAGACCAACTTAATTATGCCTATAAGTATAGTTGATGGGTTCTGAACGGGGCGTCCCCCTGCCCCTCTGGTGACGTCTCTGAGGAGTGGAGGGGACTCTCCAATCCCATAATAATGGACCTAAAAGTGCACTCGATTCTGAAAATAAAATAACTATAAATAAAATTCACTTTATGTATTTATTAATTGGTTGCTTGATTGATTTATTGTTTGATTTATTGATTTGTTGATGTGTGGATTTATTTATTTATTTATTTTGTTAGTTATTTGGTTGTACATGTATCTATTATTTTTATAACCGTCGTTAGCTTACCCTTAAAGTTTCATTCCAAGATTCTTATTTTAGTTTACTAATATATTTTCTTAGAAGCCTGTATGCATATTCTTTATTTTTTTTTTTATGTATATTTTTATGGTAAGAGATTGTTTTATTAACGTTCGTTATGTCTCCTTATGTGAATGGTTCACAGCAGGATTTCGACCTATGCAGTGTTTATTTATTTTGGCCGATCTGGCCGTCACATTAGGGTTATTATTGTAAATCAAATGTGCCTTGATTTTTTGTTTTGCTTTTATTTATTATTTATTTGTTCTTTCGACCTCATTAACTAATAATCGTTTGAGTGTATTTTTTTTATATTGGCCAAATAAAGAATAAGAATATCGGTCGCATGGAGTCGAGATGAGAAGAATATTGTCCATTTTACCCATCGCAAATCTATAGGGCGCCATCATCGGTGAACACTATTTCCATTACAAAAGAAGATGAGGAGACCACCATATTTTGGTGGATTATTTATATGGTTTACTACATTTGTCATAGTAAACTGTATTTGTTTAGATGATACTTTACACTAAATGATCGTAAATTATATCATTTTGATTATAAAGGCATTATTGTGAAAAATTATAATCCAGAAAATCATCAACTACAAGTTCCTTCGGGTAATTTCCGGTGCTCATCTACCCTAGTCTGGCTCTCAGATATATGTTATGCGTATTTGAAGCTATTGGATTCCATGAACCCGACTTCAGATTATGGGCAATGCCCAGCCCGTTATAATAAAATCCAGTGTTAATTTTCACGGTGTGTGTGGAGGGACTACACTGAAAGTCGTTACCAACGAGCTGTCATTGAGTCGCAATTTTCTTCCTTTCCTGACAACTGGTGGCAATACGTCCTCACAGACTTGACAGTTTTCCCACCTATTTTCTCGTGGGGCCAGGCCCTGAAATCTTAAAATGGCTGCTTTGGTCCCAAAGTCGAAGAAGAAAAAGCACCTGAAACACGTCCCGCAGAAAGTCAAGCTTTTCAGGGCAAGTGAACCGCTACTGAGTGTGTTAATGTGGGGAATCAACAGTACGGTAAGACAATAATAGTAATATTAATACAAACAAAGTTGATAAGTTTGATGTTTTTAGTAGTCAATGTAGGTACTCTACATCATTTACATGTATCCAGCGGCGCAGCGTAGCCAGGATTTTTTTCACTGGGGGGAGGGGGAGGGTTGCACAGGCAGGGGGGCATTTCAGTGGGGTGGGGGTGGGGGGGGGGGCAGGGCCATGTTTTTTTTAATGAATTACATACATGTATCATTGTATGTAGGCCTATCCACATTTTGGTATTAGGGGTGGGGCACCTGGGGGGTGGGGCTTGGGAAATTTGTGGGGGCGTGTGCCCCCACCCAGCAGGCCCCCCTTGGCTACGCCACTGCATGTAAGTGACATTATTTGTTAATCACTGAAGTGGTCATGACGTCATCGGAGGTCATGTCCTCAATCATTTTGTATCAGTTATTGAAGTGATTTTTCTGCATATTAATTATTGTTTGGTCTGTTTATTTTTCTACATTTTAATTTGTAGTGAGGTAGCAAGCCTATACCACTACCAGCGGGAGCATTTATTCAATTTCTTTTGACAACAACAATGCAAAAAAGAATGGCATTGAAAATGATAACAATAATTAAATAACATACATTTATATAGCGCCAAATCCATTAATCAAAATGCTCCCAGGCATGCCAGGTGCTTTAAAAAGAACTATAATGACGATTGACTTCCAGTACATTACAATAAACATGCAAATTGTGAAAACTGACGTAGAATTTATTTCACTGTTGAATATGAAATGAACATGTATTCATGTAGGTCAGTGTCAGAGGTACTTACTTGTATGCTTGTGTCATGATAGCCGTATAAATAAATAGTGCCAATCACTGGACTACATGTACCTCCGCTCCTTGGCCCTACAAACCCTCTGACCCAAAATGTGACATAAACTTTCATCGAATTGAGAGTTGAGACTTACATTTTTTCGGCAAAAATTTTTCCCTCGATGATCTCATGGTCATCGCCTGAGAGTCTGGAGTACATTAGATTCGCAATGCGATAAGTTCTCTTGGTGGAACTTTATGAAAAATCTCAGAGCTGATACGTACACATTCAAACATCGTCGGAGCCGTGATGGTTGCTGTTGCGCATGCGCGCTGTACAGCACTATGACTCACCGCAGAATTCTGCGCTTACGACGCCCTGTTCTGTGGTGTTAGTGCCGTACAGTGCACAAGCGCAACAGCAACCATCATGGTTCTGACGATGTTTGAATGTGTCTACATACTATCAGCTCTGAGATTTTTCATAAAATTCCACCAGAAGAAGCTATCGCATCGCGAATCTAATCTAAGTCCAGACTCTTGGGCAACGACCAAGTGATCTTCCATGGAAAATTTTGGCAAACAAAATGTGAGTCTCAATTCGAAAGTTGATGTCATGTCACATTGTGGGTCAAGAAGCGGAGGTAAATGTAGTTTAGCGTATGGGCGCTATTTATGGGGCTAATGTCAGGACTGTGTAGTAAGTTCTTAGTTCATCTGCAGATTTTAGCACATTTAGTACAGTCATCTGGTCATTATGCATGTCATGTATCAATCATACTTAGTCGTAGCATTACATAAAGCTGGGATTTGCGTTTATGTACGTAGTGTTGATTGGGACCTTTTTTTAAAATTACATGTACATGCATGTATAAAAGTAACTGTAAACAATAGCCACATCGGTATTTGACTAAAGAGGTCATTCTGATAGGCCGATCAAATGGTTCACTGCAGTTCAAGAAAAACGACAGGAGAAAAAAATACATTATAAAATAAAGAAAGAGAAAAAAATATGTAAAAGGTGACAGACATGAATAACATGAATAACATGAATGAACTCAATTGATTTCAAGTACATGAAAGAAATCATTTTAGAATGACACCTGGCTAGGCATGGAAGGGAGCCCTACAAAATAGTCCTACCTACATGAACACCTGATCTTACTGCACGGTTCTCCCTGTTTGGATTATTTAGTTTTTTTTGTTTTTGATGTCAAGTCAAACAATAGAATCTCGGACGTGACTCATCTAAGTTCTGACTGGTTTCTAAAATTGGAATTCCACATACACACATGACTGTATAAATCGAGGTACTTACAGTAGCGCTAGTATACAGCACTTGTATTATTGCTTCCTCCATCATTAGCCTCTGTCATGAATTTACCATGCGGAAAAATGTCAATATGGCGGATAATCTAAATACTAAAATGATAATATTAAAAAAATCATGGAAAAAACGTACTTGGGAACGGCTCACCATGTTGAAATTTCTTTTGAAATACTCTTCGATTTCTATTTCCATGGGATTATCCTGCTGGGAAGTGACTGATATTTTCCATCTCTTTTGAGTTACTGCAGCATGGAACACCGTCATCTTGACAAAGTTCCACAATTACGTCACTGCGACAGAGGCTAAAATGTAATACTTTTAGAAAACAGTACAGGACGAGTAATAATAGTAATTAGGTTACAATACCTGTAGACCTAAGGTTAATCACAGTTTATAATCGGGAAAGCTCACTGATTGATAGTAAAACTATCGGTAGTCCTATCGATCATCCCGATAACTACTTTTTCTCCATCAGAAGTACTTTCAAATTCAAGCATTTGAAGACCCCCCCCAATCACCATTGCTAAAATGTAAGTGTACATGTACATCAGGGCCAACCCTTAACACTAGCCTGGCGTACACTGTCTAGTAAAAACTGCTATGGGCTAGTAAACACCACTTCTCAACTTGCCTTGTGGGTTACTAAAAACTGTGTGACTTACTTGTTTATAATGCTCATACTTCTTCCTTTTCAGACGTGAATAATACATTTTAGAAAAGTGTTCATTTATTTTTGAGTGTGTGAGTGTACATGTAACTTCATTTGACCGTTAAACTGGTGGTGATCGCTACCATTGGTATCAGAAAGATACAGTTATGACAATACATGTTTAAAATTTGGGCAACGAAAACTTCCTGGAGGCAAGTGAAATGCACAGTTTACTAGCCCCTTGGGCTACTTTACAAAAAGCTTTTAAGCGCAAGGCCTGTACATGTACTGTATGTTGCTGCAATAAGTAAAGGCAGTGTACATGTACATGTACATTTTTTGCCTGCACTGGCTTTCTTTTAGTAAATGTTATAAAGCCGGAAAAACACTGAACATGCGCAGCGACTGATTTTTGGGACTTAGAATTTTTACCTTGATAAAATAATGTTAGGCTGGTACCGCGCCAACGTTGTCGTCCTGGACCATGTATTTATCAGATTTTTTCCCTTAAAAAAAAATCCTTAGGAGCCATAAATCAGAGGTAGAAAAAGTAATACTATCCTTAAATGGAGGAATCCATTTTTAATATTAGGCCTATATATGTATATATATATAGGCCTATATATATACATATATATATATATATTTTTTTGGGGGGGGGGTTGAACTTAAAAACAAAAATGGCGTGACTCGATCCTGCAATGTAAAGGTTGAATTAAAAGGTACATGTAGGAGTATATCTGATCATGCTACAAATATGTGGCAGTGGTAAAAAATATCCAGTAAATTAAAACGTTATTAATGGCAGCTACATGTACTCGTGTACACCTCAAAGAGGGTGCTGTTTGATATCCTGGATTAGTAGTATTTACTACAAGTTCGTGGGTGCCGGCAGAGTACCCACTATCATAAATAAAGCCCTGTGTGAACCTGCACAAAATCCCTGATGAAACATAAAACCGTTTCTTGTCTTTTGGGGAAGTGAATTTATTCCATCTGAAAACCAATGCTAGATTATCCTGTTAAACCATACATGTACATATCCGGAGCACCAAACTGCTGGTGTAATGATTTCCTGCAAGTACTATTCGGCTGCAATGTTTGTTTTGATACATTGTAAATAATTCCTGGCCAGCCACTACATTCGTCTGGAGTTTTGCGATCAAATCTATCACATAGCTGGGTTGCTCCACTTTCCCTCTCAGACATCTGGGCTTGATTGCACCAAGAGCTAAGATTGATCTTGACTGTGAATCACTCTTAATTGCTAAGCAAAGTGTGATGTCACAGTGCAAATCACTATGGTAATAATGACAACTCAACTTAAGATGATTCTTGGTGCTTTGTGAAATTGACCCCTGATCTCTTATAATAATACATCAATGTACACTGTACTCTTTCATGCTACACAGGGCTCGGATTTTACACTGGACCGCAGGCCCGAGGCCAGAGATTTTAGCATCGGGCCAGTAAACTCAAGACTGGACAAGTCCGGCAGTCTTGTGTTTTTCAATTGAATAATAATACATGTACATCACTGTGTAATATCTTCAACAAAAAGAAACATGAAAAGTGATGTTCAAAATGTTGACTTTGAATCTGATCAATATCTTTCAATTCTGTATAAAAATGTGCCTACCCACGTGAAAAAAACGAGACAAATCTTCTCTTAGTGCTTGTTCAAATAAAAACAGATTCATTTTAAACTTTGTAGACAGTTCTTTCTCATTAAGATTCTGGTCTTGTAAAATAAATTCTGGTCCGGTAAAAAATTTGAGCTACAAGCCCTGTGGTCTTGTGGAAGTTTGCCCCAAATTCTAGACCTGCTACATCATAGTACATGTACATGTGTAGGACACAACAAATTGTGAGTGTATTTGGCTGGAATTTGTCATCACATTTTTACTTCAAAGTGTAGTTGATTGCACTGCGCAGATCATGCATTCACAACAAGATATCAAATTGCAGGCTGGTACAGTACCATCATTAGGGCTCCAAATGTTCATTGGATTGTCATTAAACTCCTGATCGGACAAGTCTGGCAGTTTTTTTTTTTTTTTTAATTTAGACTAACTTTTTTAGGTGTACTGTGGAGTATCTTAATCTAAAAGGAATGATGTTCAAATGTTGTCGTTTAGACAATGTAGTCCGATAATATTTTGATTCTGTTGTGTAGCGAAGTTCTTTTGCTCGTACGATAAACGAGATAAATTTCCTCCTAGTGCTTGTTCAAATAAAAACAGTTTATAGGCATGCGCATATGTTAAACAGTAAACAAATTTTTTTTCTCATTTTGATTCTGATCTTTAAAAAAAAAATCTTCTCCAGTAAATATTTTGAGCTACTAGCCTGTGGTCTCGTGGATTCCCCCCTCCCCCCCCCCAAATTTTGCGTGCAGAGAATTCATAGTTTACATACGCAGGCCTGATTGCTTCGTTCTTTGAAAGGGCAAGGGCACCAAGTCATTTTCTTTTTGATAAAAGGCACCTCTAAGGGGAAATTGTAAATTTCTATCGGAACATGTCAAGGGGCACCAAGGCAATGACTAGGGGCAATGGAGGCAATCGCCCCAAAACCAGAAAGTTTTAATTAAGGGTTAAGGGACGGAGCTAAAATGGATCGACTTCAGGACATGTTTGTTGTTTTGCATCAAAGATGGTAGGCCTGTTTGCTGGGACACCCACCCTGTCTACACAAATTTTCTAAAATTGGAATTGAGTGCAACTGTTGGTGTTCCCATTAAAATACCTTGTGCCTCGTTTCATTGCAGAGTAATGAATTAAGCCATGTGAACATCCCAGTCATGCTGCTTCCAGATGACTTCAAAGCTTACAGCAAGATGAAAGTAGATAATCACCTGTTTAACAAGTAAGTAATCCCGCCCCCCCCCCCACACCCCCCCCCCCCCACCCACAACCCCACAAAAACAAAACAAACTGCTGTACATTGTAAATATCAGCAATAACCCATGAAAATGTCACTTGGTAAATGACCCTCGTCTTTTATCTTTTTTTTTTTTTCAAAACGGTGTTCAGTGACTTTCTTGTTTTTTCCGCCAGGATTTGTTTTTGAGGGGTCCTGTCCCCCTGGTGGGATCCTTTTGGCGGAATTGCCTGAATCTTTCTTTCTTTGAGGGTACCGCTGGCACAAAGACGATTAAAATCAATTTTGGGGTTATAAACAAAGAAGAATTGACTGGAGCGGGATTTGAACCTGCGGCCATTGGCTTAAGGTACCAGCGCTCTACCAACTGAGCTATCTAGCCCAAATGTTGGCGGTCTCCCTATGCTGTCAATACCTTTGATTAAAATCCTACCCGTCCAAGATAACTATAAGTCATGATTATGTCAAGAAATCAAAAAGCAAAAACATACCACAAAACTGTCATGTTTGTACACTAGGCCTACATGTACAATGCACTTAGTGAGTTCCTTCTCTACATGTACATTGTATGCTCTACCATGTCTACTTAGTATTTGTCAAGGTGGTATTCATTGCATATACAATGCGTACTCTGTTTTAAATGAAAGTTACTAACGTCTTGAGAATGTCACTCATAGTACATTCAGAGCTTCTCTCTTGCCCCTGGGGCAGCTGCTTAGCCTACAACTCTGGAGCAGCAGTCTAGTGTCCACTTCGCACGCCTAATTGAATAACACCAATCAATGTGTCAACAGCTAGCACCTGGAGCTGTTACAATGCCCCCCCCCTCAATAAGTGCACAGTATCACATTGTAATTTTATTGTGCTTGGTGCAAAACTGGGTTGATTTTCCTGCGAGAAACAGGAAGCAATTTTTCTGTTCACAATCCTTGAACTGAAGAGGGATGTAACTACTAACAGGACAACTTGTACAAGAGATACATTACACTAAGTACGCACATATATGCATGAAGTGAGTCGTTAACCCTAACAAGCCCAAATCCCTCTATTGATCCATTTCATCATGCACAGCGCGCTTACACGCGCCTATCCTCTCCCCCATTTTGCGAGTCAAAATGTACGCAAAGGAATGGGAGACTTTGGAACGATAGGTGGCAGCAGACTTACGAGGTATATCGCTGTTTAGTAGTCATGAGTGTGCGCACATTTCCGAGAACAATGGATATGTCCTGGTAAGTCTGCTGCCACCTAGTGTCCTCAAAAGTCTCCTATTGACTCCCGAAATGGTGGAAGTGGTGGACGCGCATTGTGCGGAGGTGCGTTCCATGTCGTGCAAGGGGTCAATGTCCTCTTCGCCAAAGTGAAGGATTCAGGGCGGTAGCCAGAGTAAGAAAACCAGGAGGATCTGGGTCCTCTCTACTAATGAAGACATTTTGTTGGAGGATTGAGGTTTACTGTGCGCAAAAGGGCCTAGTCCGTTAGGGGTTGTTAATTAAGTTTTAAAGTCAAACCCCTTACCAAATCGTGCATATGGCGTTAAAAAAACAAAAACACACATGTACTGTATTTACTATCTGAATGTACTCCCATGCCTGCAGTTTAATCTGTGGAGTCGAATCAAAAACATAATTTTTCAAAGGCAACTTAAATTAAAAACAAATTTATAAGGTCCATGGTCCTTAGAAGGAACACCAAGGCCAGGGACAACTTAAGATACTATTACTTCCAAGGATTCCATGTTCTTCATGTAATTCCAGGGCCCGCATTCCTTGATGAAATTGGTTTACCAAGTCATCACCTCGTCCCTCCCCCAATTCAGGAGATATTTCTGGGTTGGCTCATGAATGGCTAGATACGCACTGACATGACTGATGTGTAAAATGTGGGGGTCATCAAGATCTTGCAACATGTACAGTGTAGGGTACCAGACCTTGAATTCTGATGAGAACGTCTTTGGAGGATGCACCAGGGCTCCAAATTTACACCGGACCACAGGCCCGAGGCCAATGATTTGAGCATTGGGCCAGTAAACTCACGACTGGACAAGTCCGGAGGTTTTGTGGTTTTGTTCACATGTTGACTTTCAGTCTGATAAATATCTTTCAATTTTGTTGAGTGTTGAATAGTACCCATAAAGCGAACGAGATAAATCTTCTCTTAGTGTGTTTTCAAACTTAAAGGTATTTTGTTTTCTCATTTCAAATCTGGTCTTGTTAAAAACATTTCTGGTCCAGTAAATTTTTTGAGCCAGCCCTGTTGTCTTGTAGATTTTCCCCCCAAATTCGAGCCCTGTGCATGCACAAAGTCAATTGTATTTTTTAATAAAGTTCAAAGCTTCAAATACGTGTATCATCAAGTCAATTGGAGAAAATAAATGAAAAACCCTATAGATACATTTGTACATACATGTATACACAATACATATGTTGTACTTCATGTATGTATGTACCATTCTTTGAGGGACATGAGGGGCAAATGTATGTACATGTACATGTAGGTCACATTTATTGCGGAAAGACAACTTCCATTTAAATTTTGGACAAATAAAATGGAGTACTCATGCTCAACGTAATGCTGGGTAAGACCAGGGTAATATTTGTTTTTGTACATTTTACATACGTTGAAGGTGTGAGGCAATTTTCCCCCGATGTACAACTACAGATGTATTGCTATGTACAGTAAATGCAGTTTGTGATGACACTCCAATGAAAAAAAAACCTCACCTACAGTGTTCTCCAACCTACAGTGTTCTCCAACTTAAAAAATTAAAGGTTGGCGCTGGGGGGGGGGTGGGTGGGGGTTGGGGGTTGGGGGAGGGAATAATTTGCGAGCGTGAAGCAAAATTGTGAGTTAAAAGAAATTGTTTACATGACTGTGTGTGTGATCAGAACATAGCCAGGCCTTGATCTTAACCGAAGCCACTGAGGCCATTGGCCTCATGCCCTGTCCAGTTGGCAAGCATGCCCTTCAGAAAAATTGCACCGTCACTACCAACTTGGCCAGCATGCCCTTGTGCAATTTCTCTGACTTGGCCAGCCCCCAAATTTCTGAAGATCGAGGCCTGCATAGGGACAGATTTTAAACATTGTCGGTGAGTTCTTAAAGGTGGCGGGTGCTGCAGAAAGCGTGTGTGTGTCGGGGGGGGGGGGGAGGGGGGGGCAGGGTGCGCCACGCTTATTTTACATTACATTGGAGAACATTGCATCTAAATCAAAATCATGATACACGTAGGGTAATGGCACCACAGCGAAGGAGCACTCACTGTTAGGCCCTGCAAACCCATCTGGTTATGTCCGAAGCTGGCATTTATGGATAAAAGATATATGATTCTATACAATCAATGCACAGTTATACACAATTATGCGTAGTTAATATGTGAAACACTTTTTGCAAAGATTGCACTTGTACTTTTATAGCACAATTTTGCTTTTTTAAAAATTTGATGTACAATTTGTGCGTACAAATGTACATTAACCATGTCACATGTAAGATGAATGGCATTTTTCCCGCTCACTTGCACTCAGGAATTCGCCAATAAATTTCTCACCCTGGGCATTTCTAAAAAGAGTTTTATGTCAATTGAGACTTCGGTTCAGGGATATCGGAGGCAGAAATCTCCAATCATCCTCTTGATTTGGGCAAGATTTTATTGGACAGAAAACAAGAGTTTTTTTTTTGTGTACTTGTCCGGAGTGAATTCTACACATGCACATTTCCCCTGGACCATGTATACTGTTCGCCTTGGATGGGATTTAAGCCATCAGTGAAGTGATGTAACTGGAGCTGCCTGCTGGCAAATTAACAGCCCCTGAGGGGCCCCCTATCTCCTTGGAAAATGGGTGGGATAGATGTCATGTACATAGCTTTGAGACTGAGGACAGCTCAACTGATTTGTCCGTTCCGAGAAGAGCTTTCTGTTTTCAGAAATCCTCCGTCCCCAGTCGAGACGTCCTCCGTGCGTAGTGTGCATACAGTACGAAATTTGGGGATCAGCCGCAAAAGAATATACACGTTACACATAACATGTAAATGTAGGCAAGCAGCCATCTGTGTCTCCCACGGGTGATTGTAACTTGAATCGAAGCGCTTTGTGAAATCAAGCCCTGGCAGCAGATCATTGGCGAATTCTCGACTATTGACGGTGCTGGTTGCTGACACCGTATTGGCACACAACTTGCACAAGTACGATTAGAAAAGATGGCAGATACACAGCTCTGAATTCGGTCGGGTGGAACTTGCTGGAGATGTTTTTTTTTTTTTTTTTTTGATCGCGTTTGCTGATCCGTGACCTTCCATCCTCACGCGACACATTAATTTGGCATAAGGCGTCGGCAATCATCTCAGGGCATATGTACATGTGTACACAGTATGCGCGGTAATGTATCTGGGATCGCATGATATCGATTACACCAGACCTGCGATGATTGATACCAGTTTTGCACCGGGGGCAATTGCAAGTGGGACAAAGTGAATAGGGAGCCGGCCGATGATGTCCCATTGATAATGTACATGCTATGGTATCTTGTTATATTGTGTACAACCCACTCTTCACAACAGGTAATGGGACACCTGTGATCATATTATAATCACAGTTATTGATGTGAAGCTTAGACTGAGTGTGCTGGTTGCCATTTTTCTTACCAGCGGCCAGAGTCATTGTGGAGTCTCTGAAAAGGATTTTTTAATCAAATATTTCTTCCCGATGCACATTATTCATGTTAGTCGACCATCTACCATGCCTACTGGCTTAATGTACTGTACGTATAATACAAATGTTTTTACTAGGTTATAGGCGTTATTTTTTACTGCAAGAGGGCGCCCTTTGGGGGTAGATTGGGGGTCAAACCATAGAAATAGTGTGGTAAACCAGATGCAGTTAGACTTCAAATAAAGCAGTTAATATACAACTTTTGAAGGTTTTTTTATTGATAGTTTCACAATGAATCAGTATAAGATACTTGCTTAGAAAATTTGTGTTTTTAATGTTTTGAAATATTTTTGTACTTTCAAAATGGAATTAGTATTGCGCCCTCTTGCTGTCGAAAATATGGTCTATTACTTGTAGTGATTTCAATCATTAATTTCTTTTTGAAACTGGAATTTGTCTGTTTGTTTTAAAGCCCCAGCTCAACACTGGTAAGAAGAAATACATAAATGTTCACATACTTACATACATATAGTTTACCTCACATGGTATAAAGATAATGATGGTAGAAAACTTTCCTTGAAATATTTCTGCCTGAAGTGTTATTCATTTTTAAATAATAAATAAAATAAGATCGAAAAACTCTGCCTTAAATAGGAATGCGTACAAAAATGCTGAATGCATTTTTAAAGTTTTTTTTTTCGTAAATGAAACAATGACATGAGCTGATGATTTTCACAGGTTGGTTTTATTACAAATATCTTGAGTTTTGCAAAGAATGGAAGCAGTTACACTCAGTTTACCAATGTTGAGAGCCTGGGCTTTGAATCACAATACAAGTATGGCTGTTGTACAGTGATTATGATGGGCTGGAGGGCTGTCACATTTCTTTGGTAGCCACATTTTTCATTGTACAATTTAAATGGGGGTTTGGTGGGAAGGGCCAGGGGGATGAGGAAACCGTTGTGAGTGTCTGGAACCAATGCGAGCAGTTTCCGCTCTAGAAAAATCGAGAAAAGAAAAAGTACGTACATTTTGTACCTTAATGATCCCAAAACAATGTAAACTGTAAATGATTTCACCCGTTTCTGCTTAGCTGGATTCACTGCTTAGCACATTTGAGAAAGCCGTATAAAATTCAGCTCACAAAATTGCTACAATGAACTGAACTTGATAAGCACACATTATACATGTACATGTAGCTTATAACCACTCTACATAACAGCGTGTGTTTCCTACGGTGACTATAATTATATTACTCGGTTGTTGGGGCTTCAGATCTGGGAGTGTATCGCCAAGATACGTGCCACTGATATTGTGCATGTAATTTGCTCGTTGACACGATCAAGTTCTAGATCCACAGTGACAAGTGGAAGCAATCAGTTGCCAGGTCTTGAACCGAGACCACTGACCTGAACGCCCCTGAAGAACACGCGCATGATGGAGATTGTGAAAGGCACTTGCTCGTTGATGCTACATTCACACCATTCCATGAGGTCCTGTTTTTTGTTTGTTTGTTTGTTTTTTTTTTTTTTGTAGAAATGTGTACAGGGTACTAATACTGACATGCGAGTTTACTTGTTGGCATGTACAGGGAACGATTTGCTGGCGATATATTCGTACAAATCCATGAGGGATAATATAAATACTGACTGCTTTGAGTGGCGTAGTAAAACTAGTCACTCAAGGTGATCCCCGGAGCAGCCTATCTTCCCGAGGCGGAAGGTATTCCTATTGGTTGAAAGGTGGTAGTCACATGGCCGATGTCACATGTTTACCTGGCCGATGAAGACACGGTTGGAGCTGTTTAACACACATGACCGCTTATTTCAGTCTGGTTTCCTGCTTTGATACGCTAACGCTAGAAAATGTATATGAAGAGGTGCGGAACAGACCCGTAGTGCAAAGCTGGGCTCCTGAGCGTAACGTTACAGCAAAAAATCATTGCAAATTGAGCGAGGTTTGTTGTGCCGGTCTTGAACAATAAAAGGAAGTTTATGACTGGAAATAAAAGGGTGTTGACATGGTCTTAATTGGACGTTTAAAACCTTACAGTGTCGCGGCCATTCGATAAAGGCCCTCGAGCCTTGGGCTCGGGTCTTTACATCACACGGGCCACGACACTGACGGTTTTAAACGGCTGATCAAGACCTGGTCGCCACTCTTTTATTCCCTTCATATAGACTAGTAATAAAACTGGCTCACTAGTGAATCATCAATTCAACAATCAACAGCACATTTATATTTCCAAATTCACGATACAATAAACATAATCAACTGGGGGAAGATAATTAATACAAATAATAATATAGCAAAAGATGAACAAGGTCAAAGAAATAAAATAACGAAATAAGCAAAGGAAAAGGAGTGAGTGAGGGGATTGTTCATCATCAAGATACAAGCTGGTCTTGCTGGCTAGATCAACAAAGTTAGGGGCAAACCCAGTGTTACCCTTCATACTTGCATTATGTACTGTATACTATTACTGAGGAAAGTGACATGTGCCTGAAAATGTACACATTGTGCAGTGTACGTGCAGTATACATGCAGTATTCATCTGTTGACACAGAGGTGGAACTCCAATTTACTGAAGACCAGAGACTCTATGATTACAATTATAGAAGGTCATGACTTCCTGTAGATACTATCTCCGATCTCTTGGCTATCCAGTGCAGTTCCTGTTGTCTCGAATAACTGCTGTGAAAAACAACACATTTCTTTTTTTATCAGAAGGAAAAACATTGCCATGCCAGATCAGATTGGAAGCCCCTGGTTTTTTTTTTTTTTTTTTTCACTTCTCGACCTTCGTGGCCTTTTACTGCATTTGTGAACAATGAATACTGGACATAAAAGAGATGAGCTAACAGCTTCTGTCTGGAACAACAAAGTTGAACAAACTTACATGTACACAGTAGTACATACATGTAATGTGTACAATTTACACTACATTTATGAATATACATGGGGTGTTTCAAAATAACGTGAAATTTCCAACAAAGGCCTTGTAACAGGCAGCCCCAGACTAACTGTGGCTGTCTAGTTGTAAGTTTTATGCATTTTCTTCCTTCTTAGGCATTGTTTAGGTTGTGCCCACTTCAGAATTTCCTCTCAGAATGGACAGTTTCTCAAAATTTGCCCAGATGTGTCCCATACATAACGCTTTTTGGGCTTTTTTGTGTCAACCAGTTAGGGTATCATGATTTCAACAGAGGATTTCTCAAATATAGCAGAGGAAGAAGGAGATGTTTCTAATTTATTTGTTCAGAAAAAGGTCCCAAATTTATGTCAGTGGGAGCTTTTGCTTGTTGTGTGTTTTGTTAGATTTTGGGGAGACAGTGAACTTTGAGCGTTGTCGTAACACTTTTCTTGCATTTTCTGCTCATTTTTCATGGTTCCAAATAAGGTGGGGTGTAAAACAGATAAAGTTGGTTTAAAATGTTTGGGAGACTGATACATACAACAGCTTTGAAAAAAAATAATGTACCTGGGTAAGCATATCATTAATTGCCAGCAGTCATCAAGTATAGTTTGCATTGGTACATGTCCCATGCGTAACGCAAATTGAGCTGTTTTTACATTTTTACGATACTGCATGAACTATTGGTAGTTATTGCTAAAATACATTTAGCAACATTGCTTTGTAATCCCTCATCCATATAAAGCCATTCAAGGGAGCCTGGGGACCCTTATGGTCTTCTACTGAGACCATCTGTTAACCTGGTCCTGTTTGTCCCATGCGTAACGCCAGAAATCTACAAATGGCAAATTTCTTTTTACATCATAGGCAATATTCTTTGAGCTAGTAAGAATGTAAGCAGTTCTAATCAAAGCTAGATATCTATATTTTATTTGTATAGACACTTTTTATTTGATTTAAACTGAACTTGTCTGGAATCACAAAGTGCCCAAAATGTCATGCCCTGTTATAGGAAAAAACTATTTGTCCCATGCATAACACCATATTCCATTAATAGGTAGGAACCTCCAGATGAAAAGTGATCATGCTATTATGTAGCACTATGACATAGCAATAGGAAAGAAATACAAACTTGGTTTGATACCATGCAGCTTGTTGGTGAGGCATGATTCAAAATTGGTGTCCCATGCATAACGTTTTCAGCCTTCAGCGTTACGTATGGGACAAAACTTTAAAAACCTTGGATTTCAGTCTTGTCTTCGGTCCAATAGTATTTATTGAGTGTAAGAACAGTTGAAAACACCATTTTGTACTGTTCTCCATGTGATTAACAGATTAAGGCAGAATATTTAGTATGTTGTTTAGAAATGGGACAAATCCATTTGGTGTTCAGCAATTGGATAAATTTGTTTCGTGTTTAGCAATTGAATAAATCTATTCAGTGTTGTTAAAGGAAATGTGCTAACAATACTTTTTCTTCAATAGAATGATTACAATTTTTTGATTGTAATTCACACAATACCTCTGGGATATTGTACATGTATTGCAGTATGACCCTAGCTAATCCATAAAAAAACAATTTTCCAGCACCTAAGACTTGCCAACATATGTAGCAATGGATACTTCCTGACATTGTCCCCATGTCCAATCAGGCTGTCCCATGCATAGCGCTCTGCGAGGTATTTTGTTTTTCATTTAATATACAGAAAAATTTTATTCATTTATCACAATTCATGTCATTTGTTTGTATGTTATTCTTAAGAAGTCTAGGTAGGACTTGATATACATGTAGCCTTCTGTTCATTCTGTTGTGATTGGTCACCGAATAGTACACAAATATTGAGTGGCTCAGAGTGCAATGGGAGGAATATTATCACAAGGTAAAATTTGGACTGTTCCATTTCACGAGGCGAAGCAAAAAGAGGTGATTTCCGAGTTACACCTTTATATATTTAAAAGAGTAACTCGACCGTCCTTGAAAAATCGAAAAATCGGGAAAAAATCGGGAAACACTTAACGTCGACGTCCCGGATCCCGATATTCTCTCATTTGTCCGTCAGGGGGCCCGGCGTACACGCCCAAATGTGCCTGTTTTCGCTCTTTTTCTTCGAATGGCCGTCGGTTGTAATGCTACAAGATGGCAAGCCTGTGTATCACAGTGTTGACATGAAACAGCCGCATAAAAATGGCATACGCGCGTCCATAACATGGTCTCACAATGGAAGCGCACACATACTGACGCACTCGGCGTTCTCTGGGTTCTATTTTTATGGTCATGACTCATAATAATGTGCGCTTATTGGCTGCTTATTGGCGTCCCCTAATAAACAACTATCTTAGGCCTAGGCGTGCCCTTTTCACATGACGAAAAAATTACCAACGTCCCTTGCTACACATTTTACGAGCGCTGATTGTTTATTTGTTGTCATCATGCATGAATGATTTAGCGAGCTTTCACACGGCTAAAGTAAAAAACTCACAACCATTGTGCGCTATGATAGTGCACACATCACTGGTAACCAGCGAATGACTGATATATCAGCGAAACAGATAATACTACCAGTAGAATCAGCCCGTTTGTTTTGCATGTTTTGGGGTGCAAAACCAGGCTCAGGAAAAAACCGGAAAAGATGCGAGATTTCTTTTGCCGAGAAATAATAGTTTTTGGTATTCTAATAGCGTGACTTACATGTACTGACTGCAGTGTTCATGAATCAACGCACGTGATGGCTGAATTCCTACATGTAGCTCCTAACAAATTTTCCTATTAGTTGAATTCCTACGTTATTTGGGAATTCAGCCAATAAAAAAAAAATGTTAAGTAGTACAGAGCAGGTAACGAATTTTCTTATTGGCCGGCTGCCTTAGGAACCTTATTAATATGCACACCAGTGATTTCAAAGGGAATTTCCCTGATACTGCGTACCTTTACGCATGTTTGCTATACGTTTTGCTTTTTAAAGCAAATTTTTCTGTCTTTTGCACCAACCAGAGAGTGACTTTCAACGTTTGTTTGCATTTAAGACAGCAGTAAAAAGATTGTTTTTTCTTGTCTAATTATGTCAGTTGAAGCGGGTTTTTTGCATTTATTTAAGGGCAACGGCAATTAAAAAGGTTAGTAGTTGAAAATAAATTGTTTTCATTCTATTTCTATGACGAACAGAGTTAAGAATATGCCGCAAAAAGCAGCACCAGCAGCGTGAATGCTCAACTTGAGCCAGCTCAAGTCAACAGTCTTGACAGTGCTTATAATTACGTTGCGATGCAAAGGTCACACAAAAATAGTTGCCACGCATGCGTAGTATGGGAGATTTCGCACAGGATGTCGTTCAATAAACAAAGGTTCCTTTCACAAGATGATTTCGCGCACATCCTTAGTCAAAACTTCCGCTAGCGGAAGATTTTGTCGCAGGTCTGGATCCAGGTTCTTTTCTTTCCTTTTTTAAACAAGAAACGGCATGTATTCCATCATTTTCACATCTTTTAACATGCAAACAACCACTTTAATTTGTTAAAAAAATTTTTTAAAGAAAATAAGGTAGGGTTCTATGATTAGTCAAATGAGTACAATTTTGAACAGCCCCTCATAAACATTACAGGTTTCTCCCCTTCAAACCCCTCCCCCCCCCCCCCCTTACAATTCTTTTTATGACTGTTGACATTGTGAAAATGTTTGACAATTCCTAAGACACTATGGAAATCAATTCCTTTCAAATGGCTGTTGGCTCTACCTCTTTTCTGCAGTTCAGAATTATCATCCTCGAAAATGGTATATTTTTCTTTTGTTAAGTTTTCCCTTTTTTGGAGTCAATTTTAAAAAAAAAAGTTATACTTTACCCTATCCGACCGCTCTAAGCCCGATCTAAAATCCAAAATTTACCAAGCAATAATATTCCTCCCATTTCACGAATTAAAGCCACTCAATATTTGTTTTATATAACTCACATACAGATCCATGTCATTTTCACAAGAAACATAAAGTAGACACCTTGACCATCCCACACTTTGAAAATCCCCCCTCCCCTCCACTAAATAACGTGGAGGACTCCATGTAGACACTGGAGACGCGCTGTACGCACGTATGATCCTAACCGTTGAATAGTTTACCATTCCCCATGGGCAAATAGGACTTTTTGATCACCGACGTGGATGGGAGTAATATTGAATACCACGTTATGTAAGTTCCACCAATCAAGTGGCAAGGATCTTTGCGTGAGTTATATAAATCTTTTGTAGCACTACATATGCTAAATATCTGATTGGTGTGTAGATAAATTAGTCTTAAATCAATGTTTTTATATGGTTTAATCCTGTTTGATGTATTGTGCATGAATTACTGACAAAAGACACCCACAAAAACCAACTTATCAACATAGCAATTAATGCTTCTTGACATTGTCCCATGCGTAACAGGGCTGTCCCATGCATAACGCTATGCAAGCTCTTAAGTTTTTCATCTACACAGTGAAAAGTTTTAATCATATACTAACATCATTTTTGTCATTTATTTATGTGTTATTCCTAATGGGGTCCAGGTAGGATTTGATGAGATAGTGAGCCTTCTGTTTATTTTGTAGTGATTGGTCACTGGAGTGATGCTTTCATAGCACCATGCGGCATGCCTAACTGTGGTGTAGATAAATCAAGCCATTGTTTTTCTGAGATTTTTTCATCTTCTTTTTTTCAGGAGTATGCATTTCTCATAAAACTAGCCTTTATTTTACATTTATATTGCTTTTAAAAATATTTGTGGAGGGCTACAATAGACATTGTCCCATGCGTAACAGCAGTGGGGTTGCTATTTTCAACGTCTCGCTGACAGTTAAACAGAGGGAGCATTAGAATTTCCTCTCAGCTTCAATAAATATAAGATCTGGCAATAAAAAATATGTGTATATATGATTATTTCAGCATACTTGAAATTTTGACCAACTGGTTGACACATATTTCATGTTATTTTGAAACAACCCATATAATGTACAGTATTGTCAAATTATTTTTAAATCCTTTACAATTTTAAAAATTCCCCCTCTCCAATTTTTTGTCTGTTAATTTTGATGTATTTGCATACTGAAGGTTTCTGAATGAGTACCTGTGCTGCTTGGGTTATCTGTGGGTTCAGGTGGTAAACAGATAAAATACTAGTAAATAATAACTTCATCATGTACATGTACAATGGACTTGGTCAGCCCTTAATCCTTGTTAGAGTGGGTTAAGTGGCCAAAATTAAAAACGACTGCATTTAAACAGAGATGAATCTATCACCGTAAAGGGAAGTTGTATGAATGTGTCCAATAGACCTTTATCATGCTGTCACCATCTTGGTCATGTTCCCTGTATCCAATAACAGTCATAGATGCTTATGTTCATTGTACAAAAAGGAACCAGACTATTTGCCCTTCCAGCCTCGGTTTGGTTACATTAGTTTGAATGGGAGAAAATCAAGATGGCGGCACCATGATAAAGGCCTGTTCACACTGGATAGTAAAGTATGAGGCATGTCTGGATCTCCTGGAGTGTTGATTTCTTTGAATGTCGTTTTTTATACTACGTTCATAAATGCCCAAGACAGTTTAGGCATTCCTATTGGTTGAAAGGTGGTCACATGAACCGTGTTTACCTGAAAACGGCGATGGTCACATTAAGTGCGGATACTGGTGTTTGACAGTTACCAGTGTTGGCGGCATGCTTTAATCGGTTACATTCTGTTACATTCTGTGCCATTTTCATCAAGCTTTCCAAAGCAGACTTGTGTTGCTTTGCAGAGAATTACACATGCAAGTGGGCAGTAGACTTGGTGCAAGATGTTCTGTTGTTGTTTTCAGTAAAACCAGGCACACCCCAGGGCTTGAATTTTACACTGGACCGCAGGCCCGAGGCCAGTGATTTAAGCCCTCGGCTAGTAAACTCATGACTGGACAAGTCCGGGCAGTCTTGTGTTTTTCAATTGAAGAGTAACAGTTAACACCTGACTCTATAATATCTTTAATAATAATAATAATAAGAAACACTTATAGAGCGCAATTCAGTGCTGTAAGAACTCTCAAAGCGCTTTACAAACAATACAAATAAACATTTTATACAAGAGAAATCTACAGATTACAAAAAAGCTTGAGTAAACAGGTGGGATTTGAGGTGTATTTTGAAGAGGTCCGGGTTTGTCTGAGAACGGAGGGTAGCAGGAAGAGAGTTCCAAAGGGTGGGTGCGCCGAAGGCAAAGGTTCTTTTACCATAAGTTTTTGTTCTGTATGGGGGTACGTGTAAGAGATGCTGTGAAGAGGATCTGAGGGACCTTGTCGGAGTGTATGGTGTAACCAGTTCGGAAATGTAATGAGGGGAGAGGAGAGGCTTCTTTTACACAAAGAAAGACCAGAAGTGATGTTCAATATGTTGACTTTGAATCTGATCAATATCTCTCATTTCTGTAGAGTATCAAAATATACTTACCCACAAGACAAATGAGACAAATCTTCTCTTGAGTGCTTGTTCAAATAAAAACAGTTTCCATTTGAAACTTTGTAGAAAGTTCTTTCTCATTAAGATTCTGGTCTTGTAAAATAAATTCTGGTCCGGTAAAAATATTGAGCTACAAGCCCTGCGGTCTTGTGGAATTTTACCCCAAATTCGAGCCCTGCACTCAACACTGTGTACACGATGCGACAATTCATGGAACAGTGCCTGTTATTGTTCGATGGTTGGTGTAGTGCCCGCTATCATTTGGTGGTTAGTGTATATAAACGACACGCAGGGAAGGGGAATCACGTGATAGTCGAGTGATGATCAACATCGTCTTGCATCAAGACTATAGGCCGTTTACGAAACCACGCCTTGGGCTTGGGCTTGGGCTTAGGCTCCGTCGTTTACTTAGAAAACGTGTGCATTCCCTATGGGGCTTCAAACACGCAGACGGAGCCCAAGCCGGAGCCCAAGCCCAAGCCATTGTTTCGTAAACGGCCATAGTTTCACAAATACCTCTGTGCTAAGCAGATTTTTTTTAGTTTTTTCAAAACAAATTTTATGAGATTGTACTCTGGTTCAAATTTATCATCAAGACTACTTAACCAGTTCGGCTTACTGATTATTCTTTTTTCCCCCCCCCTGTTTTTCCAATTGTAGAGAAAACCTACCGAGCCACTTCAAAGTCAAAGAATACTGCCCTCTAGTGTTCAGGAATCTAAGGGAACGCTTCAACGTCTCAGACCTCGACTATCAGGTTTGTAGAAATTGAGGGAAGAAGGTCAAGTCTTCAAAAGTAACATGTTCATGTATAAACAAAAGTTCAAGAGTTTTATGTTGTTGTTGGTTCAACAGTAAGGGTTTGTCCCATGCACAAGCATGACGCATGCAGCTTCTCAGCTGATTAGCTGATTTCCACAGTTATTTCAGATAGCTATGCAACTTTTTCGTTTTTTTTTGGATTTCCGATTTTTTTTATTTTTTACCCCCAAATTCAGATTTTTTTTCTCTGACCCACAAGAAGTAATTCCCCCTCCCCCCCCCCCCCCCCCGATTTATATTCTGGAATGTGTGATTAAATCTGAAAAATTCGGAAAGCACTATTACAAATAAATAATCCTGTCTGTGATGCACTGTTAGTCTCTTCTACCAGCCATCAGTACACACTTTCTCCAATGAAAGCACCATTTCCAGATAGTGTTAAACCATTTTATGGCTGGAGATAAATTTACGCATTGACCTATGACCTGGCAGAATTTCGAGACGGTGTGTGTCCGACCATAGAGCTACTATGTGTGTGGAAAATCATCGACGTTTACAGATTATTTTCTTATATTAAAGATGATCTTGAAGATAATCTTAAAGATACTAAAAAGATAATCTTAAAGATACTAACAAGTATTTGAAGGACAAATTTTAATGGTGAATGGGTCACAACACTTATCACAGGTAAAGAAAAATATTAAAACATTTCTAATGTGACCAATCGATGCATGGCCATGAATAACTTATTACGAATTCGGAAATCATTATTCTGAGCTTTTTAAGATAAGATATGTCAGCATTGTTATAATTTCATCAGTTTTTCATTGAGTATTTTCCTCCCATTTACTCGGCCCCCGGTCCCACTTCTGCTAACGGTGGGGTTCACACCGAGTGCGGCGCTGGCCGTTCGTCACGCTGCCCACATTCCGGACATTGCCCAAAATCCGAACATGTATTTTTTTAGTGTAAGATTTTTCAGATTTTCTTTTTTTTGTAGCCAGTTGCATCTCTTTTATTTGTGTTTGGCTATTTCCTCGTTTTTTGGAAATTTAAAAATTGCGTGCATGGTATATGTATGTACCTAACTGTGGTGCCAAAAAGGAACATTACCAGATTACAGGAAATGTTTATGTTTTGGGGGGAATGATCTCCACATCCACATAAATCATTCCAAAAAAAAAAAAAACACAGAAGGAACTGAGCAGAAGTGACTGTACATAGATGTCCCACCCGGGATCTGCCCCCGGCTGACCCCCGTGTCAAACTGAGGCATCGCTTCTGTACACTTTGTATATAAACCAGTAAAACGATGTCCCTGTTCCCAAGTCTCCTCAGATCCCCTGGTTCATGCATTAAAAACCACACGGTTAAAGTAAGTACAGTTATAATATGAAATTGAGCAAGTCAAGGGTCATCGAGCGATGCAAATTAATTCAGTGAATTTTGCAGGTAGCAGATTGTCAGACCAGTGATAATGCATTCGCCAGCCATTGAGTACATATGCTGGCCTGATTGCTTCGCTCTTGAAAGGGCAAGAGCACCTAGGCATTTTCTCCCTGGTAAAAAGGCACCTCCATGAGAAAATGTTTAACTTTGTATTGGAACACTTCAAGGGCACTGAGGCCATGACATGGGGCAACCGAGGCAATAGACCTTTATCATGGTGCGGCCATCTTGATTTTCTCCCATTCAAACCAATGTAACCAAACCGAGGCTGGAAGGGCAAAAAGTCTGGTTCCTTTTTAGTACAATGAATATGAGCATCTATTACTGTTATTGGATACAGAGAACATGACCAAGATGGCGGCAGCATGATAAAGGTCTATTGCCTTTGTTGCCCCCGTGAAACATCTGGCCCGCCTGTACATGTACATGTGTACTGTACATATGTATACATGATTATATCTCATACATAATGCATGATTTGACAGTACTCTGAACCATGCTCAGCACTCAACCAGTTTGTAAAGCAGGTGTAACAGGAGGCACTCCAGACCCCTTTAATAAAAAAAAAAATATGCATTTTACATTACTTGAATGCGGAGGCATTTTTTCTAAATTGGGACTTTCGATGTACATAACATTAAAATGCACGTTCATAATGCCCCAAAACCTTGACCTTGTTTTTTTTTTAAAAGTTAATGTTAATAATTATGTGAATTTACATCATTATGATGTACATGTACGTACATGTTAGACATGTACGTACATGTTAGACATGTACATACATGTTAGACATGTACGTACATGTTAGAACGTACGTACATGTTAGACATGTACATCATAATTAATGTAAATTCACATAATTGTTATCCGTACATATATGTACACGTATACTGTAATGTTATCTTGGTACACATATTGTTCTAACCAAGATAGTTATTTTCCACTGTGCAAGGAAGGAGTAAAGCTGTTTGACTTCGCAAATACTTAAGATGCGCGCGTAAGCCGGAGAATGAGGTGCATGCTGGTCGAATTAGTGACACAAATTTTGTCACTAACGAGACCAGCATGCACCTCATTCCATGGAAAATGTTCGCGTCGTAAGTTGTCTGTGCAGTGTTTGTCCATAACTTCTGCAGTCATGGCAGTGGCTTCTGCAGTCATGGCAGTGGCTTCTGCGGTCATGGCAGTGGCTTCTGCGGTCATGGCAGTGGCTTCTGCGGTCATGGCAGTGGCTTCTGCTGTCATGGCAGTGGCTTTTGCGGTCTTGGCAGTGGCTTCTGCGGTCTTGGCAGTGGCTTCTGCGGTCATGGCAGTGGCTTCTGCAGTCATGGCAGTGGCTTCTGCAGTCATGGCAGTGGCTTCTGTGGTCATGGCAGTGGCTTCTGCAGTCATGGCAGTGGCTTCTGCAGTCATGGCAGTGGCTTCTGCAGTCATGGCAGTGGCTTCTGCAGTCATGGCAGTGGCTTCTGCAGTCATGGCAGTGGCTTCTGCAGTCATGGCAGTGGCTTCTGCAGTCATGGCAGTGGCCAGCAAGCAGGACTAGTTCATGCCAGTAAATGTAGCTTGTCATTTCGCTTGTCACCGCTGCTTTTACACTCGTCCAACATCGTCATTTGTATGGAACTTGAATTTGAAGTCGCATTATGAACAATTCGTGCAGATTGTACGGTGGTTGTATGTGTACTGCATGTACCTACATGTAGCATTAAACTTGCCAGCTGGCCCACTCAAAGAGAATTTTGACTGGTCCTCAAATTTGGCCAGTGGACAAGAGGGTGCACCACACTAAATTAGCTTAGCGACCAATGCTAAATGCGAAACAAAAATATCAAAAAAAACAAAAAAACATTTAGAACTTACTCAGCCTGTTAAAAACAAGTCAAATGTTTTCTGACAGCTAAACTTAATTTTTCATTTCAATATTTAGTAGGCTAGCCATGGAAATTTTTGAGCGAGGCTTATCCAACTGCACTTAGTAAACGGCTGGACTCCCATCTTGGAAAAAATGGCCCTACACTTTTCATCAAAATAGGGCAATTTTTTTAGAGGGCTAGTGTACCCAAAATGCTCCAGGTTGAGGGTCAACGCCCCTGGGGGGGGGGGGAAATATTGGACCATTTTGTTCAACAGTCCATAAAAGCCATGACATTTAAAATCTTTGATTTACAGAAAAAGTTGTGGGTTTACATTTTAATCGTGAGGCTTGGGTGCATGGATTTCTCTCTAGTGTGTGTAGTGCACCCTGGACCACACTGTTATTAAGGGAGAACGCTGACATACATGTAGACAAACCACTCGGCGGTTTATACTTGTGTCATGTCTGTACGTGCTACATGTACAAATGTACACATGGTACATGTACATGTAGTGTGTACTGGCAAAATGTTGTTAATGGCCTCATGCTTCGATCGGCTAGTAGCAGAGCCTTTCTCTCAAAGGCTAAATGAGCCTCTGAGAAAGGCCATGCTAGCGTCGAAACGTTTGTGAGGCCATTAACAGTTTCGGGCATTTATCCCATAGGTCATTTTGATCGGTAAACAGTTTAGAACAGCCAAATTCTATTATTTTTTTTCTTCACATAGGGTAGTACATACTCATCTATGAACCTGAATTTAGTGCATATCGTCGGCTCAGAACTATAAGGTTATTAACTTCCGTAAACGACAAAAGGTCGTTAACATTTCTAAATTAAAAAACAGTAAATAAGATTTGAATATCAAAAACTAATGTTTGTCTGTCCAAAAAGTAGTTTAACCTGTTATTCTAAACTACTTTTTGGATAGACAAACCATTAGTTTTTAATTTTTAAATCTTATTTACTGTTTTTTAGTTTGGAAATGCTAACGACCTTTTGTCGATTACGGAAGTTAATGACCTTATAGTTCTGAGCTGACGATATGTATCTTTGTTGTTGTTTGTGCCTGGCATTTTACCAGTCCTTCATTTTAAGAAAGATGAGGAGAGCTACAAACTGCCCTCCTTAAACTATTGAGGGGAGCTCTTTGCACTCCTCCGAACCAAACTTCAAACATAAGTCCAATTTTAAGAAGTGCTGCTTTTCGCACTCCTCAGACAAGGTTAATGGGTGCTGAGGAGCGCGATTGCACTCACTCTCCTTCAAAAATGATGGCCTGATTTACTGTCTGGTCTTGAACAAATCGCCTTGTTAAAGGGCACATCTGTCATAATCCCATCGCACAAAAACATACAGAAGACTTGCAAAGTCTATTCTGGGAAAGATGTGCTTTGTGCTGCCTCCTGATATTTGTATGCAGCAACTTACATACGTACCAATCATGTAGGCTACATGTCTTGCATGTAGTGTTTCCTTGTTTTGCAGGCTGTGCAGATTTTACACGCAGCCCATCTCTTTTTCCAATTCAATGATAGTTAATATGCTCAGTTCTTATAGCGCTTTTCACACCCGAAGGGTGCCTTAAAGCACTCGTTAATTTGTTTTTTTTTTCTCTGCAGGTACGCAGAGCTATGTTTTGAATCATGAGACTCATTTAACATTTAAGTACAATGTAGCACCTTAGTAATATTTTACAAGGTGCTGTGGCACAAACTTAATGCAGCCAACCATGCCAGAATCATTGGGGCGGAGCTTTTCTCTTAACGATAAGGAGTGTCGTGGCTGAGCGGTCTAGTCCGCCGAACTTAAGTTCTGTAGTTTTACAGAATGTGGGTTCGAATCCCGGCCTGGCCAGTCGCGACGCTTGTGTCCTTCAGGAAGACACTTTACCATAATTGCTTTGTCCTTTGGATGGGACGTTAAGTTGTAGGTCCCGTGTACTACATGTAGTATGGGTGGTACACGTAAAAGAACCCAGAACACTCATCGTGAAAGAGTAAGGGCTTACCCCGGTGTTTCTGGTTCAGATAGCAAGCATCCTTACCTACAGGTTTCCTCGGGCTTCCAAGCTACTGTGATTAAGTTCGCTTTTGAGGCATCCTTGGTTTCATAACCAGAAATTAAAAATAATAATAATAATAATGTGGCTCGTTTTCCTTACTGTGATTTCCTTGCTGGACTACTGGTGACTTTGCAGAGTTTGTGCGAGTTATTCAGTTGAAGGGTGAAATGACAACCCAAACACGTACTTAACCTTAGCGCTTTCATACAAAATACTTTAAATCAAGCGTTTTGCATCTTTTGTTGTCGACTTTCAAGACGTTTGGTCGTCTCTCAGACCAGGCTGTAGTGAGCACTTAATTTGGGCCCACACCAAATTTGGTGCTGGCACAAATTAACATATCTTGTAAAATACAGTCAATGACTGTCACTCACAGTTTACAGGGTTTACAGGGTTTACGACCAAACTTCACATACAATTTGGATATCACATGTAATTTTCAGCATGAAATCATCAATGTATTTTTTTCCTCCGACCGAAACCCCCGTGTTCTTTTTTACAAACACCTCTAGTTGGTAAATTGTTATTATGTACGATGTTTTTATTGTTAAAAGCCCCAGCTCAGCATTGGTAAACTGACTGTAAATGCTTTCATTCTTTGCACAAATCAAGATACTTATAATAAAACCAACCTGTGAAAATTTCAGCTCATTTCGTTGTTTCATTTGCAAGAAAAGGGTAACAATTTAAAAACGATAACACTTCAGGCAGAAATATTTCAAGGAAAGTGTTCTACCGTCCTTATCTTTATACCATGTAAGGTACATACAAATCTGTGAACATTTATGTTTTTCTTCTTACCAATGTTGAGCTGGGGCTTTAATTACGTGCACATGTTGCGTTGACATCGAACTTGTCATCAAGATTGTAACTCAATTTATCATCTGTGACTTTTTTTTGGAAAACATTGCCACTGTTCGAAAGCACTAGGTGTTTTTGTGTATCACTTCTTGACCTTGGGATGTGAAAAGAAAGCACAGAGACCTTGATAATGTGCTGGCTTATTAGTCTTAATTATAATAACAGTCAGCAATGACAAGACCAGCTGTGCATGAATTACTCGAGTGTTTTTAATTAGAGAAAAACTTTAAAGGGCTACGTGTTCAAATTTCTGGAAGTGGCGTTTGCTGTAATCTGATAATATAGTGTACACTTTCAGAATGATTTTTTTCTTCTTTAGTTATTACTGTATTAATAAGTCTTGTTACATGTACATGTGTAATGTATTGAAGAGGATGGGCCACGCTAGAAGTCTCTCTTTAAAAAAGGTTTTACATCACTAAATAACACCTATATCTACCACGAAAAAACGGTGACAGGATTATAGAATGCGTGGTTATTCGTTTACAAAGGCAGTTTTTGACTCTCTTTTCACCCCCGCCTCGTGCCAAAATCAGAACAACGGCAGTCGGTGCCTGAAAGTTGTCTCCAGAAATTCTAAAGAATAGTGATGTCGCAGGAAGTACTCCTCTGTCAAACGGCTGTTTGTTGTTACTCATTGAAGCATTACTCAGTTCAGACCATCCGGGGATTCAGTACTTCCAGTGACGTCATGATTTGTTTGCTGCCCTCATCTCCGGGATTTTGATACATTTAGGCGGCGGGCTAGTTAAAGGAGTAAAAAATCCCTGCAAATATCACTTCTTTTGTCAATTTAATGTCACAAAAGAGAAGTTTGTCCGATGCAGTAATTATAGAAAGCAGAAAACTAAACAATAACGTCACCATCAATCACCATGGCCCATCCTCTTTAATGGTCCATGTACTTTAGCCCTCCTACTTTTTGACCATTTAGAATCACACACTGTGGTTTTGAATGATGATACATTAAACAGACTGCATACTGTACCTGTACAGGTATGTCAGCCTGCAATATGATATCATGTGGCGATACACGGTCAACCCTCCCACTGTCTGACCATTCAATGTTGTCAAATTGCCTCTGTTGCCCCTGGCCATTGCTTTGGTTGCCCTTGAAATGTTCCAGTAGAAATTTACAATTTCCTCATAGAGGTGTCCTTTATCAAGAAGAAAATGCCTGGGTGCCCTTTGCCCTTTCAAAACCGAAGCAATCAGGCCTGAAATGGTGAATTACCAGTTGGAATGAAAATGCATTTTGCCACGCTGTTCCTGGGAAGTCCTTCACTGCATTATGCACATTCTAGATGTACAGTGCACAGTTTAAATTCTGTGCTCTGGTGTGGTGCATTGTTCTTTGGACTCAAGGCACTGCTCACAGGGCCACGAAACTGAATCCATACCGTTCACGAAAACCATGTACTGGATAATTGTACAAATTATTATGTTTTGTTGGGTTGTTACCGCACAGTTGGTATAGTTTGAGTGACTTTCTGACACTTGGATGGTCTACGGATCTACCTGAAGCAAGAACATCGTGACCCAGGCTACGTGTACGTGTGTAAAAGCAAGGGCAGGCCTTGATAGATGCTCCTTAATTACTTGGCAATCTCCTGTGTAAACAGGGTCCCTCAATTAGACCCCAGCGCAACGGGCGCATGGCTGATTACATGTACGGTTGCCATGAGAGCCGAACAGAGCTCGTCTGTGACGGAAACTACTGTATGGTGTTTGCTCTTGGGGGGGTTCATGCTACAAATCACGATTCTTCAATAGGCCTTATTTCTGACTGCAAGAGGGCGCCCTTTGGGGGTAGATTGGGGGTCAAACCATAGAAATAGTGTGGTAAACCGGATGCATTTAGACCTCTAATAAAGCAGTTAATATACAACTTTTGAGGTTTTGTTTTTATTGACAGTTTTACAATGTAATGAGTGTAAGATATCCACTTGGAAAAGTTGTATTTTCAATGTTTTGAAATATTTGTCTACTTTCAAAATGGAATTAGCATGTCAAAAATATGGCCTATTTGTACGTCCGCGTATTTACATTGACGTATACATGTAATGTACTTGTACACTATAAACAAGATAAACAGTACAAATCACAAACCTACTGCCGTTTACATGTGTACATTGACATAATGCATGTATAATAGGAAACTAAAACTAGTAAACTTGCGGGTACAACTGTGCATAAATCTCTTTTGGGGGAGGAGTGGTGGCTCTGAAAAGAGCCGTTGTGGTCTCGACATTTCGAACAGTCTCATACGTACGTAGACATGAAACAATACATAAATACATGTATGTGCATGTACACGGTCGTACATGTACACACATGTACATGTAGATGCTGTAACATATATGTACAACTACTAAATGCTTGCTGTGGCAATGTGACGGGGGGGGGGGGGGGGCAGCCAGGGTACAAACAATATGTACATTGTTTGCAAAAGTATTCAAAAGAAAGCTTTATAGACCCTCTGTATGTTGCCTTATTACATTGACCATTTTGTCACTAAATGTACAGTTATTCATGTACTGTACCTATATGTACTGTCCTACTGGGCATGCTGGGATTCCTCCTCTGTGCTGAGTACACTACAGATCTGTATGCAGAATCCTATACACTAATCTGTGCGGCTCGTTCATAGTGAATAAGACTTGAATGGAAGGTTTGCATGGCGGGAATACAATAAAGTAAAGATTTGCGGTGACACCATGTGGTTTAAATCTCGTTTGGAGTATGTGTACACATGTATTTCTGAAGGGAACCGGTTGACTCGACGTTTGGGACAGTATACTCTGTCCGTCGTTAGGAGACTCCAACTTGGCCTGTGGCTTACATGTACATGGAGGAGTGCGGTGAACTGTGGATGCTGGATGCGTTGGGTTGTGAAGGCGGGAACTGGAAGTGTATTTTTGCGTTTTTTTTGTAATCCCCGTTTACAGACCTTTGTCCTTTTGTTCCAAGAAGAGGATTATGAGACATCGAGAGGCTTCAACTATTGTTTAATTATTGTATTTCGGCTCAATGGTGGTAAGGCAGAGTGAGCCGGCAATCGAGCCATGGTTCCATGTATAGTACCACTCCTATGCCGTAGGTAATGGCCGATGGTTTGCAATTCACGGTCGAGAAACAAAACGGATGATCCAATAAAGAGAATCTTTGTTCTCTTGGCATTGTCAAGTCAGGGTTTCTTTGTGCCAGCGGTACCCTCAGAGAAAAAAAGGTTGCGGCAATTCCACCAAAAGAATCCCGTCAGGGGGACGGGACAAAAAAAGAAAGAAAAAAAAAAATCCTGGCGGCAACTGGTTAAGTTGATCAAACATGTACAAGTAATGAGGTACGAAAGTGTCATAATGAAAGGGAGAAGTTCTGTGCATACAATCACTTTGAATTTCCTAGTTAGCCGTGAGTCCTGGATTATTTATAGATTTGTTTTCCTTAACTGCAATAAAACAAAAAATGATAAATTGTTCAAATATGGATATTTTGGAAATAAATGAGTGTATTTTATCGCCTTGGTTTGTACATATAGTAGCAAGATGTACTTTGTACCTCATTCAAGTGCGCTCTCAGAAAAATATCTCCAAACTATCTGACGAGAGAAAAAAAACCACTTGTCCATTTATCTTTAATTGGCAGTGCATGTGTACTTGTACATGTACTGTTGGTAACAATAAAAAACACTATGAGTATAAAGATAAGATAATGTTTAGAGATGGTTGGAACAAATTTCTCTCTATTTTAAAGCCCCAGCTCAACATTGGTAAGAAGAAAAATACAAATGTTCGCGTATTTACATGTACCTTACATGGTATAAAGATAATGATGGTAGAAAAACTTTCCTTGAAATATTTCTGCCTGAAGTGTTATCGTTTTTAAATAATAAGTGAAAAGTTCCAAAATTAGTTTTCGTCTCAGTGAGACATAAACCTCTGCCTATATAGGAATGCGTACAAAAATGCTGAGTGCATGTTTACCGATGTCTCACAAACGAAACAACGAAATGAGCTGACGTTTTCACCGGTTGGTTTTTTATCACAAATGTCTTGATTTGTGCAAAGAATGGAAGCTTTGTTTAGGATATGTGCGCTTTATAAGAGCCTGCTATTATTATTATTATTATTATTATTATTAAGCATTTACAGTCAGTTTACCAATGTTGAGCAGGGGCTTTAATAAATTGGTTTGGGTTTTTCTGTCGGAGACTGTACGGCCAAATTGTTTGGGCTTTTCTGCCAAAAACTGTATGGCCAGCTTTGTTGCTTTTAATTATCATTTTTTATTGTTGGCAGAGTGCATGTACATCGGTACACACTGGTACATGTGCATGTATGTGTAGGTATTATGCATGGCTGCACATGGCCAGGCATGTGAAAATGTACACCGTGGGATCCCATAAGTGCCATCACTCTGTTCTGGCCTGTGCTGTACATTTACATATTATTGTCTATGTACTTCAATCTTTGTAAATGTTGTGAGTAGTGGGACAAGCCAGTGTGGATTTGCCCACAATTTGTCACTCGTTACATGCCCAGTATTAACATTATGCACCACATACGTGGATGATATAACACAGTGCTCATTGCGTTTGTGAACGGACTCCATATTTGAAAAAAGAAAGACAAAAGACTTAACTAACAAAAAAGGGCTTTCAGGTTGGCTAACACTTCAGAGTCGCGCGGAACCAAATTATTGAATAAAGTACATGAAAAGTTCGACGTCTGAAACAGTTAGGAGCAACTAGACGCACTAGCTGAAAGATCGACTGTTGCAGTCGGTCGGAACAGCTCTGGAGTGTCCTGGGTTCAGACGTCGATCTTGTCATGAGCTGAAGCTAATGCAAATTTATGTTAATTAAATTCGCCTGTCTGAAAACCGAAATCTAGGGTAGCTCCCTTAATCTAGACGGGTTGGGCGTGGCTCTGGAGCACCTGTCTGAAACGGGTGTTAATGTTTTCTTTCCCTGTCTTTCACCTGTGTGGTTCCCAGTTTGAATCCCACCCAGGACCAGAGCCTTGCATGTGGATTGGGTTTCAAGTCCCTACCTGATTGTGTGAGGTTTTTCTCATTTGGGATTTTCCTCCCACATCTAAAAACGAATCTGAGCATTTCTACATCGTCTCCTGTTCATCCTGTTATTGGTGCTTACTCTGTTGGACTGTAATGAAATAAATAAACAATTAAATAACAAAAATACTGAAAGGAGCAATTCAGAATTGTTTTTTGCTAACAGAACAGTGTAAGCACTTTATGTATTCCACCATATACCTAAACTGACAAACCTGTAGAAGTTTGAGATCAATCGGCCATCTGGGTCACGAGAAAATAGTGAAAAACCGATTACACATGTCAATGAAGTCGTCATGAATAATAGAATGCTTCTGAGCGATAAACTCCAATCGGAAAACTAGTTTATCTATTTCTTATCAAATGTGGCATTTCAGACAGAAATATTTCAAGGGATATTTTCTACTATCATCATCATTATACCGTGTAAGTTTTATGTAAATCTGTGATCTTGAAGTATATTTTGTGTTACCAATTCTGAATTGCTCCTTTAAAGGATTGAGAAATTTGGATGACAAGGTTACACATCGCCGCATAACACTTGCAAAATACCACACGTATTTTGCCAGGAATCATCTTAACATGGCATGTCGTCGTGGTCGAGTTGTCAAGTGCGCTGGACTCTACATGTAGCTCCGGTGTGTCTGATCAGTAGAGTGTGGGTTCGAGTCCTGGTCTTGACACTTGTGTCCTTAAGCAAGACACTTAATCGTTACTGCTTTGATCTTCGGATGGGACGTAAAGCTGTTAGTCCCGTGTTCTGTGTAATGCACATAAAAGGAACCCAGTAAAATATTGTAAAGAGAAGGGGGCTTGCCCCGGTGTTTCTGGCAAGGTCTGGCGGTAATATGCGCCACCTCACCTTGTACACCTTTCAAGGTGTTGTAGTGTGGTTGCTTCGTCTCATGACATCATTCCTAACAATCTCCACCAGAAAAATCGGCACCAGGAGTGTCGTTTATGACAGACATGGCGCATTATAAATGTACATTATTCTTATTCTTATTTTCTTTATACTTGTTCACACTCTGCACTTCATGTATACATGCACAGCATAATGACGTGTATGTAAATTTATGAACAGAACTAAAGAGACCCAAAGAAAAATACGCTAGCACACGAAGGATAAACTTGCAGGATTTTTGTCCTGGGGCTGGTGCATCCCCCAGGAGCACCCTGTGAAATAATAAGACTCCTGTCGGAGCAAATGAAGCGTAAGATTGCTCCAGATCTTGGCAGCCTTTCGAGAGAAAGAACGCACATCAATTACTTTTTTTTTTTTTCTTTCTCCCTTTTTTTTCTTCTTCGTGTATTCCATGTTCAGATGCCGTTATAAATAATTGCATTGTGCGCCGTACAGTGCAGTACATTTACATCGAACTCCTTCTTTGCTTTTGTGCACTCGGTGAATGCCTAAAAGCTAAATATAGGCCATGCACCAAATTGTATTGTGTAAATGATTCATACATTGGGAACTGTGGACAGCGTAAAGCGAGTTCAGTGTAGTGCAAATACGATATCGTTAGGATGAATAGATTTTATACTGCTCATCTTTACTGGAATTGATCGTTCTTTTTCAGCAATTGTATGCAATTTTGAGTCTATTTTGAAGAGCCATAAAGTGAGCTTCTTGTGACATTTTAGTGAGAGTTTATGTTTGGACTCGCTCTTTTATCATTCAGTAGAGTGGTTACACCTCCATTTTTTTTCCCTGCTGCTTTATGCCACATGTAAATTGTAATAAAAAGATCTTGTAGAAATAAATGCATTGTACTACATTGTACTTGTACAGTACATGTACGTGTCTATGGGTGTATGAAGGCAGGCCTGATTATTCTTCTTCTTCCTCTTATTATTATTACATATTTCTGGTAATGAAACCAAGGATGCCTCATAAGTGAACTTAATCACTGTAGCTCTCAAGCCTGAGGAAACCTGTAGATAAGGGTGCTTGCCATGTGAACCAGAAACACCGGGGTAAACCCCTACTCTTCCACGATAAGTGTTCTGGGTTCTTTTACGTGGACTACCCATCCTAGTACACAGGACCTACTGCTTACTGTCCTATCCGAAGGGCAAAGCAATTATGGTTCAGTATCTTGCTCAAGGACACAAGTGCCGCGACCGGGATTTGAACCCACACCCCGCTGCCGACAACACCAGAACTTGAGTCCGGTGATCTTAACCGCTCGGCCACGACACTTCAAAAAAGACAATGGAGGCAATTGCCTCCGTTGCCCCTGGTCATTGCCTTGGTGACCCTTGAATTGTTCCAGTACAAATTTACAGTTTCCTCATAGAGGTGCCCTTTATCAAGAATAAAATGCCTCGGTGCCTTTGCCCTTTCAAGAACGAAGCAATCAGGCCTGTGTACTTCTGTATGACACAGCGCACTGGGGACAGTCATTGATGGAGTGCACTTTACACAAGTGATTTATTAGTTAGAAACTTACATTGATGCCCTTGTTTTTGCCGGGCTTGCCTGGTGATCCTTGGTTTGCCTGATGCCCTCTGTATTTCTTTAGATGTGTGTTACGCTCCAATATGTCAGACAGGGACCATTGTGTCCAACGAGAACATTTTGAACCATTATGTCCTACCCACTGTGTCCAACAAACCATTACGTCCATCCCATTATGTCCGTCTGACATAATGGGTCACACATAATCGTTCATCGGATACAGCGGTTCGGCCACAATGTTTCGAAATTGGTTCAAAAAATTGTTGTCGGACATAATGTTGCGAAACAGATGTTCCATTGGCAATTCGGTGTCATTTTGAACACTCAGTTATGTATTGGGTTTTACGAATAGTAACACATAAGTACATTTAGTGACTCAATGCACGATTGTGGTTTGATTCATTCCTCAACAGAATTCCTTTGTTTCTTCCGCTCCATCCTACGACGACTCCTCCGGCAAGAGTGGCTCCAAGTTTCTCAAGACGCACGATGGCAAATTCTTCGTCAAGACGATCACAAGGGAGGAGGTGGAGCTCCAGTTCAACATCCTCCCGGAGTATCACAAGGTGAACGAACAGACTGCGACAACCCAGATCCCTATCAATCAATCTTTTTTGAAGTGCTGCCCGCCGCGCCGACGTCGCTGGGTCACTCGCGGCGCAAGGTTTTGTACGCAAGACATGAGAAAAACCGTCGTCTTTTTTTACTTTTATATGTGAATTAGGTGTCTTGCTGAACGGTTTACACAATTTCCCTTACAGGACAGCATGTGGCGTGTCGTGGCCGAGTGGTTAGTGCGTCCGACTCCAGCTCTGGTGGCTGAGTCATCAGAGTGTGGGTTCGAGTCCCGGTCATGACACTTGTGTCCTTGAGCAAGGCACTTAACCATAATTGCTTCGTAAAAGTTGGGGAGGTAGAGCTTTCTGCTCTACCGGCCAGGCTTCTGATGGATGATACCCTTGCCTACATCCTTACGGACTGTAAAGGGGGTTACCCTGTTTCAGCCCCAGGAGTAGGTGGCAACGGCCCCTGGGAAAACAGTTGATTTGTAGCCCACACCTCGAGTGGCTTACAGGCCTTGTGTGTCTGGCGACTTCCATTAAAAAAAAAAAAAAAAAAAAATGTCATAACGATGTAGAACACTGACTACATGTAGAAACAATTCCAACTGAAAAAAAAACTGAATCCTGTAAATGGCACAGACAATATTTGAGTTCGATAGACACTGAAACTGCACGGTCGCGTCTAACTCTCTGACTCCGGAATTTCTGCACAAATATGGACCGAATTGTTTTTTTTATTGTCATTTGATACTGTACAAATTTGAGGCCATAAATGGCTTTGCCGTCCAATTGAGTTGTGCGGGTACAGCTATAAATAGACTTATAAAGGAGTGAAAGAGTTAATGGCGGATGCGTCACATCAGCAAGGGTTTTTTGTGAGTATTTTAGTAATCACTTTCCGTTTAGTTGCAAATACTTAATAAGTATGTCATGCTGTCCTGCCAGGGAAATTGTGTAAATTGTTGAGGAAGACACTAAATTCGCTTAAAAAGTAAAAATAAACCACGATTTTTCCCATATCTTTCTGTACAACACCTTGCACTGCCAGCATCCCAGTAATGGTGGTATAACATGCAGCACTTGCGCGTACGGATTAAAAAAGATTGGTTTACATATGGCCTGATTTGTCCACCTTTTAAAATCAATCTAACCAAAGTGAGGTTGGGAAAAAGATCAAATTTAGTCTGGCCCTACTTTAATAGTAGTAATAATAATAATAGTAAAGTCTTGTAAAAGCGCACATATCCAGCATAAGGTGCTCAAGGCACTAGACAATGATTATCTCTGATCATCAGGCATGCTTTTAATCATTCCTGGAACATCCTCAACTCACTTGTACAACCTCGGCAGCCTGTTTGGCACCCGGGGGGGTTAATCAACCACGATATCCCCCCGGCCTTCACAGGTCCCAATGTATACTCCTGGGTAAAGAGAAGCAAATCATGATTAAGTTGTCGTGCTCAAGGAGACAAGTGCCACGTTTGAACCCATAAAGACATTACAAGCCTCCGACCTTAAAATTCACAAGGACTCTATGCAGGCTTCGATCTTAAGAAAAACGGGGGCAGGCCTTTGCTGGCCAAATCAGAGAAATTGTACAAGGGCATGCTGGCCAAGTTGGTAGTGACATTGCGATTTTTCTGAAGGGCCTGCTGGCCAACTCGACAGGGCATGAGACCAATGGCCTCGGTGGGCTCGATGGCCTTGGTTAAGATCAAGGCATGTCTATATCATCTATTTGGAAAATGGGTGCATCACAAAACTGAATTTGACCCGAGAGCCCCTCTTTAAATATAGACTATAGGAATGAAAGTACATGTGGTCTTCCAAATACCAATTACACGCGTGCCACCACAGCTAAAATGTCTTGGGGGAAATCTTTAATGGCCAACTCCACATAACGTACATTTAGGCGCGAGTGTGGTAACATTGATGATTGATATTTCATCCTAAAATTTCATGATTTCTTTTGAGCCATGCAAGCTCCCGTACAATATCATGTACATCATTTTGTAGATGTACTTTGGCAAGTTTGCTCTGCTTGTACGGTCTAGCTGATACATCCACTTTGGTCCTGGTACTCATTTTTTTAATCTCGCTCAGAGAGAAGCAATTATGGTAAAGTGTCCTGCTCAAGGACACAAGAACTACGATTCCTTGGCTAGGATAAAAAAAAAAAAAAAAAAAAAAAATCACAGTGACCTGGCCCAGGAGGACATTAAATTAATTTTGGTTTTTAAGCAACTTTTGCAGTCGCCAAGGTTGACTTACTTAATGTTCTGTTAGTGAAAGAAGGAGGTTGTTCTTTTTGAAAGCATTACTACGTTGAGTACATGGAGTAGGAAGGGATTGAGAGAAAACCCCCCCCCCCCCCCCGGCCCTCAGCTCAACATTGGTAAGAAGAAAAACATAAGTGTTCACCGATTTAAATATACCTTGCATAGTTCAAAGATAATGATGGTGGAAAATTTTCCTTGATATATATCTGCCTGAAGTGTTACCGCTTTAAAATAATAAATAAAATAAAATCCAAAATTAGTTTTCATCTCAGTGAGACGAAAATTCTGCCCATAGGAATGTGTACAAAAATGCTGAATGTTGTTTTTATTGTTTCTCGCAAGGGAATGAAAACAAGGAAATGAGCTGACATTTTCACAGGTTGGTTTTGTCACAAACAACTTGATTTGTGCAAAGAATGGAAGCATTTACAATCAGTTTACCAGTGTTGAGCTGGGGCTTTTAAAAAAACAAACAAACAAAAACAAGAATTTGTTACAAGAACTAGAACATGCAGGGGCTATACTCCTAAAGTTACATTCTGCGATAATGCACGAACGAAATGCATTCAATATCTGTTTCACAGGACTCGGAGAAGTAACAATAATAATAAATTGGTTTTTATACAGCGCTTTTCACAGCCGAAGTGCGTCTCAAAGCGCTTCCAACATTATTACCCCTGGTCACTGGGCCATTTTTATTTCATTCCTTAAACCATCTCAGCTCCCTGGGAAGCATACAGCCTGTGCAACAAATATTCGCTACTAGGCTAAATCATTCACAAGAACCATCTCTGCCCTCACAGGTACCCATTTTACCCCTGGGTGGAGAGAAGCACTGAGTATACAGTGCTTAACACACATCGGTGTACGGCTAAAAAAATTACAACTAATATTCGTTATCCCCGATGCAGATGAGTGATGTAACAATGCAGATCCATCGTGAATGCGAACACGCACCCATCTTCATAGCTTTGCTTACACTTTTGCTCTGTCTACTGTATAGAGTGCCAATAGAGCATTTTTGTTCCCTTCTTGATTTCAACGCTATATAAATCCTTTATTATTATCACATTATTGTTACACGTGAATGTACTGACCCCTGGCATAAGCGCCACACGCAGCAACTGTGCCACGCTCACCATTTTTGGAAGTCGAAATCTGTTTGAGCGTTAAGATTTTTGTTGAAAAGAAGTAAAGCAGTCACCAAAGGCAGAGAGGAACAGTCCACATTGTGTCCAAACATTCGGTTGTATTTCTGGTGATGCATAGAGTCTGTAAACCTGTATACATCTAGGAGGTTCAGGGTCTAAAATGAATGGGGACCCAGACCCACGAGCTGTTATCAGGAATTTACACAGACATCAACTTTCATCCCTGATCAATTACACTGTACATGTGTACATTGTTCTTGTTTTGGGGGTGACTGGAGGCAGGGTTTTTGTTGGGGGCTTTTACCGTTTACAAATGTGGCACAGTGTGGTTTGACAACTGAAAGAGTTCTAGGGCAAACTGTTTGAAAGTCTCATGCATTAATCACATCAACATTGCCCATACCTAAATCAAAAACACCAGGACTGGCGTATCATTACCAGGCTCTTCTTGCTTTCTTTTTCTCTCTACATGCACAGTACATCGTTGAATCCCACGGCGAAACCTTACTACCGCAGTATCTAGGCATGTATCGGCTGACGGTAGACGGCACGGAGACCTACATGGTGGTCTTAAGAAGTGTCTTCAGCTCCAGTCTACCTGTCCACACAAAGTATGACCTGAAGGGGTCAACGATAGACAGACAAGCCAGCGAAAAAGAAAAGGTTCGGTTCTCACTTGCAATCACAGACGGTACTTTATGTATAGACTAATCCGAGCAGCTCGTTCACGGGCGTTTTACACCACCGCAGCTATGGCCGCCGCACGCGCGCGTCGACGCACACCCACTTTGAATCTTCCATGCTGATTGGTACCTATGCACGGCTGACACGCTGTTGTCACGTCGTGTGCGTGTGCGGAGGCCATAGCCGAGGTTGCGCGTCGACACACACCCACTTTGAATCTTCCATGCTGATTGGTACATATGCGCGGCTGACACGCTGTTGTTGCGTTGCCCGCACGTGTGTGGCGGCCATAGCTGAGGTTGTGTAAACCACCATGAGCTAGCTGCTTGGATTAGTGTATATATGTACAGTATGTCACGTGAATTTGACATGTTGGAAGTAATAATAATAATACTTATATCGCGCATTTTCCATACAAAAATGATCAAGCGCGCCTTACAATTAAAAAGATGAGATGAACAATCAATTAATTATAAAAAAAAGATTCCAAAGAATAAGTAAGCAGTGGATTAAAACATATTAGAAAAACAACATTAACCATGCAATAAAAGCAATACAACCGGACCAGCCAGTAATCAAACTTGTGGACAGCCACCCCTCAATAAAACAATCAAAATTGGTAGATACATAAATAATAAACACTCAAACATTAAAAGCTTTCTTAAAAAAGGTGTGTTTTTAGATGTCTCTTAAAGGCAAAGTATACCTTTGGTTTTTGGAACCTTACATTTGCCTTAATGCTATATAATTGTAGATATATGCCATACAACTAAGCTGTGTAAATTTCAGTACAAAAGGTGGCAGCGTTTTTGAGATATCACCAAAAGTCTGGAGCGGTTGTGTTCACGCAGAAGAAGTATCCGTCATTGGAATACACATTCTGAGAAGCGTTACGGCCATAACGCTTCTCAGATTCAAATTTTGGTGGGATAAAAAGTGATGTATTTTTCCATAACTGCAGTACTTCGAAGTGAAACGTTTCTCAAAATGCATTATACTATCCAAAGCTGCTGTACTTCTTACCAAGTGAGTTATTATTGCCATAAATTTTCAGAGTCATTACCAAACGTATACAGACCCTTTAAAAGCCTCCATTGTTTTCTGCTGGTTGATGGTGAGTGGAAGTTCATTCCATAGTCGAGGACCAGCAGCTGCAAAAGCTGATGATAGATGGCACAGATTCTCCCAAATTAAAATGTGCTCGACTGTTACTTAAAGTATCTGATTTCCCTAGGCAGATCTTATCAGAGTCCAGTGGTTTCAATGTTGAGGTACCACAAGCTGAAAGGTTCCGACAGATTCTTGAGAGATTTCTGAGGGCCCATACATTTACGTGTATTTTACCAAAATCTGGTACCATTTCAGAGCAAAACATTGAATAACAACAATAATTACTAATTCTCACAAAAACGTCTCAATGCGCTTTACATTAGTTCCCTGGTCACTGGGCCAATAACATTCCTGTAATCTTTCTCAGCTCCCTGGGGAGTATACAGCCCCGAGCTGCCGTGGCGCTCCAAAGGCTTTTTCAAACACAATATCAACCTCTACCCTCGCAGGTACCCATTTATTTCCCTGGGTGAAGAGAAGCAATCATAGTAAAGCATCTTACTCAAGGACACAAGTGTCATGACCGGGATTCTAACCCACACCCTGCTGACTTAGCCACCAGAACTTGAGTCCGGTGCGCTAGACTGCTCGGCCACGACACTCTATAAAAAATTGCAAAACAATTTGGTAACGATAAAAGGTTAACTGCTTCGTCGAGTATTATAATTTGTAGTAACCATCACAACGGCTTTGTACTTTTCAGGATAAGGAATTACCCACCTTTAAGGACAATGATTTCCTGAGTGATAACAAGAAGTTATGCATCGGCAAGGAAGCTAAAGACAAGATGTTGGCTAAACTCAAAGAAGATGTCGAGGTAAGAAGGCATGTGGGAAGGTCAGGGTGCTACAGGATCTTGTGGGAGGGGTGCTGCGAGGTTTGGCTCGGGTACTTGAGATGGCTCTCGCTTTAGGGCAGAGGCTGGGGTGCGTCAGGGGTGTGGTGAAGGGTGAGGGGTTCTGGCTAGGGTACAGTAGGGGTCTGGCTGTGGTAGTGATGGGGGTCTGACTGGTGTGCTGCAGGGGTCTAGCAGGGGGTACAACAGTGGTTTTCCCAGGGTTACAGCAGAGATTTGGCGAGGGGTGCTGCAGGGGTCTGGTTTGGGTTTAAAGTAGAGGTCTGGGTGAGTGGCTGGTGTATCAGGTATATGGGCTGGATAGTGCAGGGGCTTGCTGGGTGGAGCAGGTGTCTGGGAGGGGTTTACCCTAGGTACTGCAGGGGATTGCTGGGTGGAGCAGGTGTCTGGGAGGGGTTTACCCAAGGTACTGCAGGGGATTGCTGGGTGAAGCGGTGTCTGCACCTATTTTGGTCGTCAGTTTCCCTTTATCTTACTGTGAACTGAGTGCATTTTAGGCAACTCTTGTTCAGTTAGACGAGCACCATACATGTGACTTTACCTGTGTTTTGACTTCCATAATGGCAGATCATTGGGTAGATAGAATGTATATATATACATCTAATTCACTGTCAGGTAAATACATCAACAAACACCCTAATTTGATCGAAATTGTTGAAGAAGTTTCACCTCTTTTTATCTTCGTGACTCTTACACAATTTGTTGTTGTTGTTGTCATTTTCAGTTTCTTGCCGAGCTGAAGCTGATGGACTACAGTCTTCTGGTTGGCATCCACGACTGCGATCGCTACGAGGTTGAGCAGAATGCAGAGAACAACGACGAGAACGGCGAGGAGGAAGATTCCGGGAGTGGGGGCGCCCTCACTCCTCCAGACAGCCCGGGACCAATCACGAGGCAGCACCATCTATCCAGCGGGGAGTACGAGTTTGACTCCAGCCAGGATGTGTACGCTATTCCATGCCATGAAAGTGAGTCTGTCATATGATAATACAACTGCTCTACGAATAATTATAGTTTTCATGAATATTCATGAGTATTCATAATTTCATAGGTATGAGAGGTCAGAAGTTAAGTTCATGCGTTAAATATAACTGCCTAGCTTAGTTAGTTTTCGCGTAAATCGTTCTTGAAAATGTTGGCTAAGGGATGAATGCAAAATCAAACAAGCGGTAACTCGGGGGTAAGTGTCTAGGTTTTACAGGGTTTTCCGGGGTAAAACAAACTTGTATACGAACAATGAAGCTATGAATAGTCTTGCAGACCCTAAGGTCAACTTTGCACAGGCGGGCCATCAAAAACATTCAGCTTGAATGGACCAACTTGGTCATAACAAAAGACTGTCCTTACATTGGAGTTGTGTAATTATAGGATTAAAGGATTGGCAATCATTTCACACTGAGCATTTATATACACTGCCCCAGGAATCAATTCTGAATCCATTGACCCGTAGATAATCAGCTCATTATAGACCCACTACCTTTTTACCGCGAAAAACCCCATAAAACCAAGACACTTACCTGGAGTTACTGTTAGTTTAATTTCGCGTTCATCCCTAATGCATTTGCAATGGGGCTTCTGATGATGTTTGGAGCCGGCCTGTGTGAAGTGGGCGTGGTTCAGGCTGTCTTGACATCAGATTTACCATCAGGGTAACCTATGTACAGTACATCCCTCGTAATCAATCAAATTGTCCTGCGTTTTTTCCCCCAGGTGCCAAATAACATGCCTGTCATGTGCCTTATATGCCATGTTTATATCCCCTTCTTTGTTTTAACCCCCCCCCTTCCCCACAACCACACAGAACTAATCTATTATGATAGATGTTAATTTTTGCATCGGGGATAAATAATATTTGTAATGTTTTACCCATACACCGATGTGTGTTAAGCACTGTATACTCAGTACTTTCCCCAAGTCCTGTGAAAAAAATCACAGGCATTTTTCCTCGGGTAGGATTCGAACCCACGACCCCCTGGTAAGACATCTGTTCTAGAATGGCAGGGGGGTGTGGGTTCGAATCCCACCCGAGGAAAAATGCCTGTGATTTTTTTCACAGGACTCGGGGGAAAGTACTGAGTATACAGTGCTTACCACACATTGGTGTATGGGTAAAACACAAGTACTGAGTATACAGTGCTTAACACACATCGGTGTATGGGTAAAACACAAGTACTGAGTATACAGTGCTTAACACACATCGGTGTATGGGTAAAACACAAGTACTGAGTATACAGTGCTTAACACACATCGGTGTATGGGTAAAACACAAGTACTGAGTATACAGTGCTTAACACACATTGGTGTATGGGTAAAACACAAGTACTGAGTATACAGTGCTTAACACACATCGGTGTATGGGTAAAACACAAGTACTGAGTATACAGTGCTTAACACACATTGGTGTATGGGTAAAACACAAGTACTGAGTATACAGTGCTTAACACACATCGGTGTATGGGTAAAACACAAGTACTGAGTATACAGTGCTTAACACACATTGGTGTATGGGTAAAACACAAGTACTGAGTATACAGTGCTTAACACACATCGGTGTATGGGTAAAACGTTACAAAGAATAGAACTAATCTATGTTGATATTTCACACTAACAGGTTCGCCAAGAAATGAGGTTTACTTTATGGCCCTTATAGACATCTTGACACACTGGGGAGCCAAGAAGAAAGCTGCACAGGCAGCCAAGACAGTTAAACATGGGGTGAGTAGTTCTCTTAAAAACCCTACAATAAATATCTTTGGAAAAGACTCAAGGCTGGTTTGTAGTTCGTCGCACGATGATAATCGCTCGACGCTGTGATAGCTGGACGCTGAGCCTTATCTTTGCAGTCTAAGGTCGCTGAGGTGTCAGCATTGACTATAAACTGCGTCGAGCGTCAATTTTACTGCCGCGCGACCGTCGCCAACCGACTATAAACCAGCCTTCACGGAGGGAGCTGTTTTCACCGTTTCCTGAAATAATCACTGGAAATTGCTTTTAGAGGGACTTGAATGACTGATGTCTGTTAAATCCATTAAATATAAATTTGGTTTGCGGTAACGCCATATTATTTTGCTTTGTTGGTTGTTCTGAAAAGAATTTGTCCTGGTGTGGATTTCACCAAGCGCTAGGACTAGTCTCATCTCGAGTTAGGAAGAATAAGTAGTCCTAACTTATAGGACTTGTCATGTGTTAGGACTAGTTTTGTGAAATGCACCCCTGGTCTTTATCAACTGCCGCGGGGTAGGTTGGGAATCAGGAGACTAACTAGTTCAGATAAGTTGGTCTGCTATACATCTGCTGCCACAGAATAGATTGAGAGACTTCACCTTGCTTCAGATAAGAACTTCGTTTGCTGTTTTTCTACTGCCGCAGATTAGGTTCGGAAAATGTGATCTACGGCCAAGGATTGGCACTAAATCCGGTGACAAAGCTGGATCCCTGGTTCACTCTGACTTACCTCCATTGAGCCAAACTAAAATGAATAAACAATGGTGGAAGCCTCTCAATGTCTCATAATCCCCTTCTTAGCACAAAAGGACAAATACCCCCCCCCCCCCGCATAATGGGTGGAGATTGAGCGAAATATTTAAGAAATGTTCTTTGTGTGGGTAAAACGAAGCATTACACGGCGTGTGCGTGCTCTGTACAGTCTCAATTGTGGAATGTCCGGGCTACCTTTGTTCCGGTATTCCGATTTTACACAATGGGGTGTTTAAACGTCGCCTGTTTGCTGGCTCCGACAATATATTTGTGAATACACGTCATCTGACATCTACTGGTTAGACTTGGTCAAAATCAGGGGATGCATTTTTGAGGATTTAGGGCATATTAATTACATGTTTCAGTCCGAATTATATGCACAATCTTGCAATATTGTTACTTTCTGGTGTTGTACATAAAGATCAGTAGCAATTGTTCATATTTTACATCAGTGCACAGGTACAAGAAGTATCATTATTTTATCATTATTAAATCATTCTGGTAATGAAACCAAGGGACCCTCGAAAGTGACTAGCACTGTGACCCTTAGGCCTGAAGATATCTGTGTAGAGTAGATGTTGAAGAAATGTCAGTTTAAGATGTGGGAGGAAAACCCCAAATAGGGAAAAAAAAAAACACGCAATCAGGTAGGGACTGAAAACCCAATCCAGATGCGAGGCTCCAGTCCGGGATTCGAACCGGGGTCCACAGAGGTGAAAGGCAGGGAAAGTAACCACTGAGCCAACCTGAATTCCCCAACGTGTGTGCATGTCTGTAATCATTGAGTCTCTTCTTTTGTTGTTTCCTCCAGGCTGGTGCTGAAATATCCACAGTAAAACCAGAGCAGTATGCCAGGAGGTTCCTGGACTTCATAGAGAAAGTATTAGAGTAGAGGTAACTAAAGTCAATAAAACAACTATCAACTTTGATGTAATCTAGTGGTTATTAGGGGCCAACGTCACAAATCCAACTTTCTGCTAATCGTGATGGGCAGGTTTTTTTCTCTTTTTATTTTAATGCTAACATGCTAACTTCACACGAGCTTTACCACAGTTTGCAAAGCAGAAATATGTTGCCAGCTTTATCGGGGTACGGCATTCATTTATGCTATTTTGCAACTGTTCCCTGCTTATTTGTGCATAACTGAAAGCTTGCCGAGAGATAATGTTCAGGTAATCAGCCCTGTGAAATTGGGCCAGGATTTTGGATGGATCTTGTCCATCCAGGGCCCAATTTTGCTTACCAGAGTAAGGTTACCAGCCAAAATAACATGTCTTACGCACAAAATGTGACTGGTATCCTACTCATTTTTTGCTTAGCAGAAATGTTTTAAGCAATATTGGGCCCAGGACACTATCTGCTTTGGGAAGCTACTTGTGGTTCAGCCAAAAGTTCTGGGTCTTAAAAGTTAACTTGCCAAGGCCAAAAATAAGCACTTAATTAGTCAGATCCTATGATAAAAGAATTTGTTGTAAAAACATTATTTATAGAAGAGCTGAGGGTTTCCTGGTGGGCCTAAAAGCAGCTGTCACACAGCAGATACATGTATCTTGGTCAGGTGCCCCATGTTCGCGTATGACTTTCCAAGTGCTGGTTCTTGGCTTTCAAATTGGGGCCCGTCTGTTTTCCCTCCGAGCCTTGGTATATGCTGAATGGGAAACTGATGTCTACTTTTTTAGTACATGCTTATCCATAACAGACACATTCATGGAGGACTAAAGCTCTGGTGTTTCTGATCAGCAGAGTGTGGGTTCGAGTCCTGGTCTCGACACCTGAACTGTCCTTAAGCAAGGCACTTAACCGTTATTGCTTTGTCCTTCGGATGCTAGCAGCTCAAATGAGCAACAAGATTTTAGCATCATATTTTAAGATGGTGTTACCCAGTTGAGTTGATGTCCGTAATATTTCGGGGGAATTTTCTATCATTCATAAGAACTAAATATCTAAAACTGAGCCTGCTCATTGCCCTAGAGCTTCTGTACGTGCCAGCAGTATTACTTTTTTTTAAGACATATGCAGACTTCAGGGGAAAAAAAATGGGGTACAGTGAATAGAAACCATTTTTTTCCCCCTTGTTGTTTTAGTCATGGGTAAGAAACAATTTACGTCATAGAAGGGTCCTGAATGACTGAAGTGACTGGGCCAGTTTCATTTAGGAAACAGGACTGCTGGAAATGTATCCCAATGTTTGAGGGATAACTGTTGAGAGGGGGGACCATGGCCAAGACTGTTACAACAAAAGTAATGGTAGTGTGTTTCTTTAAAATGAAAATATGACAGATTGTGAAGAGAAGTCTCTGTCTGTGAAATCGAGTCTCATTTTTTGTGATGAAATCACCAGGAATTTCAGTGATCGGGAAATCATTCGCTTATTTATTTATTTGTGTTGTTTTTAGCTTAAAAGCTTGCATTTTTGTCATGAATAATCCTCCATTTTTTTCCCTACATCATTCTACTGAATGAACCGACCTAAATAGTGTCAGTAACCTTACTGAACTAATCTGAAGAGGGCGCTGTTCGCAGTCTCTGTTGAATTTGTGTAGCTCGGTCACGGTGACTTGTACAGTGAGCGTACATTTTTGGAGTAAAATGCTCTCTTTGTAAAGTAAAAGAAACCGCGTTGTTTTTAATCGAAGGGCCATGGCCAAAGTTTGCGGCTGCGGCTATGGCTAAAGACACTCATGTGAGGATCAAGCCGCAGCCGCTAACTTGAACATGGCCTGAGGCCTTTATCATGCTGTCGCCATGTTTGCTAGGTTCCCTGTATACTCAAATACACTTATATGTGTCGTGATTATTACACACAAAAATGGGACCAGACTGAATTTTCGTGCAGCCTCGCTTGGTTGATGTGTTTGTTATGAGATGAACCATAAATGAAAGCTGCAATATGATAAAGGCCCACAACTTTTCTGCCAATTTTTTTTTTTGACTTAGATTATTTGAGATTTAATTTTTGCAATCAGTGTAATAAATTAATAAATATACATGTATGATTATTTGTTTTAATTTACAATCTAAAAGAGTCTTGCATTATGACAACATAGATTTTCATTTTTATCTGTTAACCGTTAATAATATTTTTTTTTAATGACAGAATAAGGGAAAGGGGGTATCAACACCACTATTCAAATACTGTTTAAATGACCCTCTACGTTTGTCAAGAATATGCGCTTTTGTTTTTGTTGTTGCTGAAAAATACGAGAGCAATTTGACATGGTTCAAGGTAATTTTGTTTTGACACGAGACTTGAGGACAAGTTGTTAAATGTTTGTCTCGAAGTGATAGCGTAACGGATCTCATTTGACAATACTGTTGCGAGAGTGCTGCTACTGCGAGACTTCTACCTTCACGACTACGGCCTCATCTAACAACCTGAATGCGGTTTGTGCACGGCCTGTGGGCTCATCAGCCGATTTCGTACGGAAGCATCTGATTGGTCAATTTTGTTAACACCTATAAATATTCAAACTATACATGAATATTAACAATACATCTTGTACAGGACATGGAGTCATATTGACTTGATCATGGTCAACGTCAACCCACACAGTGATTGAACGAGTGTGAGTACCAAGGTAAGGACATTATGCTAGTACTACACACTTGTCCTCGTGTCATTCATAACTAATTGACTGGTTTTTTTTACTGGTATCAATCAAAGATACTAGAAACACAAGATAGGACACTTGTGCTGTTTTGCACGGTAGCAGATGTAACACCTTTTTCACCTATGTACTGCGTGATGGCGCCCTTCCCCATGTGTCAATTTTGCTAGGATTATCGGCACAATTTATGGCGGAACACCAAAAAAACATTTACAGATGCTTTCTAATGGGAAACTTCAGTGAGGTAACAATATTTGTAAATATTACCACCCTCAGATAAAAAATGGACTCGTCCAGGCAGTCTCATTGGTCGGGAATGACAACCGTATTATTGTACAGCTACGTACGTCGTGAATAAATGAATGCGCAGACCACATTCAGGTTGTAGAAGTCATTATTTACAGTAGTCAGGCTCCAGCAGGTTCGCTGGAGCATGCAGCATGAGAACCGTTACTGTCACAAACATTTAACAACTCATCCACAAGTCTTTTTTCAACCCTATGCTCTGAAAATCGCTGCCATTGAACAAAAGGACGAGTGACATATTTCAATGTAAGAAGCCCCCCCCCCACCCGAAAAAATTAATTAATTAAATTTAAAAAAATTCAAAATTTGGGATTAACCATGGAATGTATAACTATACCCAAGTCAGAGGGTGCTACATTTTTCACATTTTGGCCGTTTGCTTTATTTGTGTTTTTACAGATGTGTATGGCGTTTATGATTCAAATGTTTACAGAAAATTGTTTGCAGAGTTTGTAAGGCGAGGTCAAAAGGAAATGAAAGTGGCCAGGAAAATAGGGTTTCCTGTTCTTTCTGAGATGTATGTTGTAGAAGGACAATTTGCTAGAAAAAAAAGGAGTTTTGTTTTACTTTGAGTTGGTGAGAGAGATAAGCTTTTTGGAAAGGTCTGTTGTGTGGTTTTGCCGATCCACCTTTGGTCGGTGGGAGACACAGTCAAATTTGGGGGATTGCGGCAGTTTGTCGTGCACCAGTGTCCTGAACCAGTCCAGTGCTTACTCTCTCAAAAGGTTCAACTTAAAAGTATCCCAAGGCAAAATCTGCAAAGATATAAGGTGGACATTCTTGATGAAACACCGTGTTTTGTAGTAGACTAATACTAAAATATAAAACTGAATTTTTTTCATAGATTATTTTGATTCATGTCGACACATTTTACTAAGGTACGTCTTATTATCACACATTAACCATAAGATCATAGGTTCTTTTGACTTTCGAAGAATCAATTTTTATAATACAAAATATTGGGGGGAAAAACCAATATCTGTTTAACACTCGGCTTATTTTCGTTTCGTTTCCATTTTCCAGTGTTTCAACTACTGTGCAAGTCTTTTGAGTATTTAAACATTTGGGAACATTTAAAAGCAGGGTATACCTTTGGTATCTTCTCCACAAATTAATGACCATAAAAGCAGACTGGGTAAGAAGCGATGGAGAGAGCTGTTGATAGTACAAAACACTGCGAGAAACGGTTCCGTTTGAACTTAATGTGGCTTTAGAGAAAAAGAAAATTTTCTGCCCGAACATTTAAATCGGAGAAATATTTCATGCATGAATCGTTTCTCGCGTAATGGAAAACATGCAGTTTCAGCATTTTCGGATCCTTCTGCTGCGTGGAAATACAGCTCCAGTTTTTGGCCGATATCTCGAAAACTCTACCATCTTTTGAAACCAAAATGTTAACAGGTTATTTTTTACGGTGTATATGTACAATTATATCGGATGGAAACAAATGTCCTGTTCCGTCTCTGAACATGAGGCACTTCGTCTCAGGCCTTTAGCTCAGAGTTGAGAAAACACCCAGACTGCGTCCAAAATACCCGACAGTGTACTGAAAGCCAAGTACAAAGAGTCAAAGGGGGTACTTTTGGAATAAGACCTTATAAATTTGTAAATTTTAACTGTATTGTGCTTCCTCCTTGCTGTTGTGACATAGACTTAAAAATTAAACGGCTGTAAATTATATGTGTGCAAAACAAAAAGTAAAATAATGCAGCTTGACGGCTGGCCATGTATACAACAATTTTTGATATCTGAGAAGGGTTGGAACCACAGATAAAAACCAAAACTAAAACTAAAAAAGAAAAAGAAAAAAAAGTATGAATGTCTTTACAGTACATGTAACAGACCCTTCCCAGGAAATATGTAAATTGCTCATTGCGTGTGGGCACTAACACTACTGCTGGGCAGAATGACGCAACATTGCGACTTTTTGTGTGGGTCCAAAGGTGGCGTGACGCACATGCATTTTGCACTTCTGCCCAGTACACAACTCTATGGCGTTTGCCCACCAATAGTTTCTGTTCGCATGCGTGAATGTAATTAGCATATTTTATGGGAAAGTCTCATTGATCACATGCATATGGAGGGATGAGAACACAAAATGACAGATCTTTGTTCAGGGAATTGAACTGCGACCATCTTCTTCGGGTTCCTTGTGTATACAACATCAGTGAAAGTTTAAATTGAATAGTAAGTCACCTGACTATTTTCTCACCTAGCCTAGGGTCGTGTCCGAATTGGCGACTGCGGCTAAGGGCACCTATACTTCAACCCATATTAACATGGTGAGCCAGCCGTAGCCGCTATTCTAGACACGGCCTTTGTTGGGTAATAATGGCCTTGTCTGAATCGCTTGCTGGAAAGACGATTTCTTCAATGTTGCCAAAGTCAAAAGTCGCTTTATTCAGACACAGTCAAAGAGTTAAATTGAAGGTAAAAAAAAAAAGATAAAGTTACTTTGAAAGTCTGTAAGTAGTGTTATAGCTAACATTCGGACTGCAAGTTATGAAGTGAATGAAGGCAAGGATTTCCAAACTAAGTATAAACATTGTCATGCAATCCTACGTATCTTTGTATAATCATCACTACCATTTTGGAAGTTGACTGGTTGATCAATACTTGATAATTGACATTCTCTTACCTGTGCACAAGATGAGCTTGATTTGTTGTCATACATTAAGGGGGCTGTGTCTTTATGATTATAGCAGGCCTGTGGTGGCTGTGCATGGAAAGGTAAACTCGCGCCCAGATACTGCACACGCACACGCTTGGGGTCACAGTGACGTCTTTGTCAAACTGTGATGTGACCGCTGGTGTGCACGCGGGCGTAGTAACTGGGTTATTCCATTGACTGACACGGCCCCTTTAACCCCAACTGCGTATAATGTGTACATGAACAAGCAATAGATGACATCAGTGGATGATCAGTCCAAAGGTGTTGACAGAAACAATTCCCAAAGTAAGGTTTTAGTTTGAAGTATTTCTTGGGGGCGGGGTGGAGGGGTTGGGGGTGGGGGCTTCATTATTCTGATACTCTGTAAGCTGAGAAGATCTGTTTTTATCATGGTGAATTGGAGTAGCAAGATCCGCCTATAGGTTGGTTAATGTAATAACAACATTGACACCAAGAGTTAATTTTAATTGGCCATGGGAACAATTTTGAATACTGTTTAAGTCTTATATGTCTGTGATTGTGTCATTACAATGAATGGTAAAATACTATAACTGTAAAATGCAATGTAATAGGGAAAATTACACTTTGGACAATTAAAATCCGAGGTGGGATACAGTAAACTCTAATAATATCTTGTTTCGATGTAAATTTATGTCTACAATTTCATTCAGCTGGGCCTAATAATGTGTTATGAAAATACAATACTTGACCCTTTGTAAAATTGAAATGTGGATGAATACAAGACTTACCCCTTGATAAGATTGAAATTTGGATGAATACAAGACTTACCCCTTGATGAGATTGAAATTTGGATGAATACAAGACTTACCCCTTGATAAGAATGAAATTTGGATGAATACAAGACTTACCCCTTGATAAGATTGAAATTTGGATGAATACAAGGCTTACCCCTTGATAAGATTGAAATTTGGATGAATACAAGACTTACCCCTTGATAAGATTGAAATTTGGATGAATACAAGGCTTACCCCTTGATAAGATTGAAATATGGATGAATACAAGGCTTACCCCTTGATAAGATTGAAATTGGGATGAATACAAGGCTTACCCCTTGATAAGATTGAAATTTGGATGAATACAAGGCTTACCCCTTGATAAGATTGAAATTTGGATGAATACAAGACTTACCCCTTGATAAGATTGAAATTTGGATGAATACAAGACTTACCCCTTGATAAGATTGAAATTTGGATGAATACAAGGCTTACCCCTTGATAAGATTGAAATTTGGATGAATACAAGGCTTACCCCTTGATAAGATTGAAATTTGGATGAATACAAGACTTACCCCTTGATAAGATTGAAATTTGGATGAATACAAGACTTACCTCTTGATAAGATTGAAATTTGGATGAATACAAGGCTGACCCCTTGATAAGACTAAAATTTGGATGAATACAAGACTTGCCCCTTGATAAGATTGAAATTTGGATGAATACAAGACTTACCCCTTGATAAGATTGAAATTTGGATGAATACAAGGCTTACCCCTTGATAAGATTGAAATTTGGATGAATACAAGACTTACCCCTTGATAAGATTGAAATTTGGATGAATACAAGACTTACCCCTTGATAAGATTGAAATTTGGATGAATACAAGACTTACCCCTTGATAAGATTGAAATTTGGATGAATACAAGGCTTACCCCTTGATAAGATTGAAATTTGGATGAATACAAGACTTACCCCTTGATAAGATTGAAATTTGGATGAATACAAGACTTACCCCTTGATAAGATTGAAATTTGGATGAATACAAGGCTTACCCCTTGATAAGATTGAAATTTGGATGAATACAAGACTTACCCCTTGATAAGATTGAAGTTTGGATGAATACAAGACTTACCCCTTGATAAGATTGAAATTTGGATGAATACAAGACTTACCCCTTGATAAGATTGAAATTTGGATGAATACAAGACTTACCCCTTGATAAGATTGAAATTTGGATGAATACAAGGCTTACCCCTTGATAAGATTGAAATTTGGATGAATACAAGACTTACCCCTTGATAAGATTGAAATTTGGATGAATACAAGACTTACCCCTTGATAAGATTGAAATTTGGATGAATACAAGACTTAACCCTTGATAAGATTGAAATTTGGATGAATACAAGGCTTACCCCTTGATAAGATTGAAATTTAGATGAATACAAGGCTTACCCCTTGATAAGATTGAAATTTGGATGAATACAAGACTTACCCCTTGATAAGATTGAAATTTGGATGAATACAAGACTTACCCCTTGATAAGATTGAAATTTGGATGAATACAAGACTTACCCCTTGATAAGATTGAAATTTGGATGAATACAAGGCTTACCCCTTGATAAGATTGAAATTTGGATGAATACAAGACTTACCCCTTGATAAAATTGAAATTTGGATGAATACAAGACTTACCCCTTGATAAGATTGAAATTTGGATGAATACAAGACTTACCCCTTGATAAGATTGAAATTTGGATGAATACAAGACTTAACCCTTGATAAGATTGAAATTTGGATGAATACAAGACTTACCCTTTGATCAGATTGAAATTTGGATGAATACAAGACTTACCCTTTGATCAGATTGAAATTTGGATGAATACAAGACTTAACCCTTGATAAGATTGAAATTTGGATGAATACAAGGCTTACCCCTTGATAAGATTGAAATTTGGATGAATACAAGGCTTACCCCTTGATAAGATTGAAATTTGGATGAATACAAGGCTTACCCCTTGATAAGATTGAAATTTGGATGAATACAAGACTTACCCCTTGATAAGATTGAAATTTGGATGAATACAAGACTTACCCCTTGATAAGATTGAAATTTGGATGAATACAAGGCTTACCCCTTGATAAGATTGAAATTTGGATGAATACAAGGCTTACCCCTTGATAAGATTGAAATTTGGATGAATACAAGACTTACCCCTTGATAAGATTGAAATTTGGATGAATACAAGACTTAACCCTTGAAGAGATTGAAATTTGGATGAATACAAGACTTACCCCTTGATAAGATTGAAATTTGGATGAATACAAGACTTACCCCTTGATAAGATTGAAATTTGGATGAATACAAGGCTTACCCCTTGATAAGATTGAAATTTGGATGAATACAAGGCTTACCCCTTGATAAGATTGAAATTTGGATGAATACAAGACTTACCCCTTGATAAGATTGAAATTTGGATGAATACAAGGCTTACCCCTTGATAAGATTGAACATATTGTTAATTGAAATACCATTTTTAGCATTGTCAGATTAATATAGAATGTTTTAATCCATTACTTGCTTTGCTCGGCTTCATCGTTTTGGATCCTGGGCCCAACTTGATATAGCTGTTATATTAAGCATCTAGGATAAGCAAAAATAAGTAAGATACCAGTCACAAATGTACTATTAGATTGTACTTTGGCTGGTAACCATTTTTGTTGTTAGCAAAGCTCTTTTCTGTGCTTACAATACAAGACAGCTCTCTGAAATTGGGACCTGGTGTTAAATGCTTGAACATCAACGACTGATCTATCTAGACATGGATTTGTTTAATCCAGACATGGACGTCATTAATTTCGAGGAAATGTTCGCTTTTGGAGGGGTTTTAGGTGGCATGATTGTGTGTAAGGAGCTTGCCTCCCACCAATGTGACCCTCGTTCGATTCCCGGCAGAGGGCGATATGTGAGTAAAGTTGTACGTTGGTCCTCTCCTGTGCCACAAGGGTTTTTTCTCCAGGCCTTGCGGTTTTCCTCCGTCCTGAAATATCAAATACTTTTGATCCCTGGCTGTGCTCCATAGTCATCGGTTGATGTGGCTGGCACCCATGCATGCTTGCAGATCTAACCTGTTGTAACCGCGTCCTATGCGATTCAGCTTCTCAGCTGCCAAGTGCCAGTAAGGATGATTAGCCTCCAAAATGATTAATTATAGGTACATTCGGGTTGGCTGAGTGGTTTCTTTCCCTGCCTTTCACCTCTGTGGACCCCACTTCAAATCCCCACTCAAAACAGAGCCTTGCATGTGGATTGGGTTTTCAGTCCCTACCTGATTGTGTGGGTCCCCACCTCCCCTCCACATCTCTCTACAGAATGTATCTTCAGTCGCAAGGCTGGCTAAAATGCCGTATCCTGCTGTCACTTTATATCCATGGAATTTAAGTAAACTTTGATCCTTACCTATCTAGAAGGGTTGAAGAATGTATCCAGCTAGGAACAGGAAGTTTGAACAATTCTAAAGGGTTGAAAACGTCTTCATGGTCGCAGAGCAAGAACCCCCAAATCATCCTGTGTAAACAATCTTCGTTTCAAATGTGACAGCAGCTGCCGCGCTGATATCAACAAGAGTTTAAAAAAATATACGACCGCCCTCTCCCGGCACCCGCTCTCTAGTCTTACCCTCCTTTTCGTTCTGCCAGTGAACCCCAGCCTTCCCAAGGCTCTTAGTTCGTGATTTCTTACTGCTGGCCCTCCTCCACGGCCCAGAGTTAATTATAATATTGTGCGGCGCGCTCCTCGTTTTGCGACTGCTCATTGGCTACTATTTTGCGTCGTGCAACCAATGGTCAAGACGGCTATGTTGCGCGCTCCTCTTTTCGTGACCCGATTGGTTAGTAGGGGTCTCCGGGTTGGACGAATAGGATGGTTAAGTGATTAAGTGATTAAGACGAAAAAGTGATTATTTAAAGATATTGATTATTTATAAATAATGGTTATAATGTAAAAAAAACCGTTATTTATAAATAAGCATTATTTATAATAATGCATTATTTATAAATAATGCTTAATCTTAAATAATGCTTAATTAAAAATATTGAAATAAAGGACTTAAATGTACCTTTTTAAGTTGTAAAGTTGTACAATCCCTTTGTTAGATATTGTCAGTAACATAATAGTTCTTCAAATAAAGTTATTTTTGAGTCATAATAAAAAAAACCGTGTGGATATGAAATCAGTAAATTGAGTAAGTGTTAAATTGTTTTACCCTTTTTAAATAGTGTTTTGTTTTTTATTTTTTTTATTTATTTATTTTATTCTATTTTTTATTATTATTTTTTTTTTTGGGGGGGGGGGAGATTTTTTAATGTCAAAAACATACAAACAAAAACAAATCGAATTTGATTTTTTTTTATAGTTTTGCTGCCTACTAAAATACTACGTTGTATAAATTATTATTACAGTTCACACCCATATCACGTGATCAAACTTTTGAAGACTTTGCTTAGAGAGAATAGTACTAGTACAGGGCCGTGAATAAATGGAATTCCTTTTGGAAAAAATTGTCAACAGTTACCTCCTCGTAGAGGGGGTTACATACTTATGTTCAGATACTCCTAATGTATTTTCCGTCTGGTTCCAGCACTAACCCTAACCATCACCCTAACCCTAGCAGGCCTTGCGCTTAAAGCTTTTTGTAAAGTAGCCCAAGGGGCTAGTGAACTGTGCATTTTACTTGCCCACCAGGAAGTTTTTGTTGCCAAAATTTTAAACATAACTGTCATAATTAATGTATCTTCCTGATACTAATGGTAGTGATCACAACCAGTTTATAGCGGTCAAATGAAGTTACATTCACACACTCAAAAATAAATTAACACATTTCTGAAAAGGAAGAAGTATGAGGATTATAAACAAGTAAGTTGCACAGTTTTTAGTAGCCCTCAGGGCAAGTTGAGAAGTGGTGTTTACTAGCCCATAGCAGTTTTTACTAGACAATGTACACCAGGCTAGTGCTAAGCGTGAGCCCTGCCTAGCGTGTAGATCACGAGGGGTTAGCGAACATAGGGGTGTCCGAACATAGAACAGTCATCGCAGAAGGGGACATTCCTATTTGGAATGAAATACTTTGTTGTACAGTTATTAACATTAGGTAACAATTAATTAATTAATTAATCTAAGCCTGATAAACAAAGAAAAGGGCGTTTGTACGCACCATTATGTATGAAATGGAACATGATGTCTGCCAATTTTGAACCATTATATGTCCGACCCACTGTCTCCGACGAATGAGGACGTCCGACCCATTGTGTCCACAGACATAATGGTTTGTCCGACACTATGGGGTCGGACGTAATGGTCAATGTCGGACATAATGGTGCATACAGGTGTTTTGAACTTTTTAACTGCGCTTTTAAGACGAGATACTTGGGTATGCCAAACATGGTCTTCCATTCTGTCACTACTAGATCTAAAATCCATATTTTTTTTAATCCAACGCGACGGTTTCAACTGTCCGCCCGCCGATACCAACAGTTCCGCCGGCGAAGTTGCCAGTTCCTGGATCCGTACGAGATGTCGTGAAGTCCGTGGGACGTCGTGTTCGTTGCCGAAAGCACACCGGGAACGCCTTCTTGAAGTACCGCCTGTAATTCTCTCCCATGAAGGCGTACACAAACGGGTTGACGCTGGAGTTGGCGTACGACAGCGTGTGCGCCGCCATCTTGAAAATGTACGTGAAGTTGGTCTTGGGGAAGTACGGGTCGAGACGGATCCAGAGATTGATGATGTAGGTGGGTAACCAGCAAATAGCGAATACCAGCACCACCACCAGGACCATACGGGTGACTTTGCGCTTCTGGCGGGCGTTGTTGACCTGTGAGTTGTTATCTTCTCCCGGCGACACGCGGGACCACAGCTTGCGGAGCATAAGGCTGTAGCAGACGGAGATGGTGAAGATTGGGATGACGTAGAGGAGGACGAAGCTGAAGACGGCGTAACCCGGGAACATGATAGCGACGGGCCACATCTCGGAGCAGACCAAGACGTTGGTGGGGATGTAGAGGGACAGATCGAAGAATACGGCCACTGGCACGGAGATGAGCAGTGATCCTGATTGGGGGGGGATACCAGAAATAGGAGAAGAAATAAAAAATATTACCCGCCAAACAATCACGCAATTTTAGAGCTAAAGCAATGAACCATTTTGTATTCCACTCACCAATCCAGATGCACATGTTGACGATGCACGCCACTCTGGTGGTACGTGATTTGAGTGATTTGATTGGATGGACGATAGCCTGGTACCGATCCACGCTCATTGCTGTCAGTGTAAGACACGTGCATTGACCAGTCACCTAAATGGGAACAGGAATTGGTAATACTTTTACCGAAAACAAATCAATTGCAATTTTTACTTTGATATGACGCTTTTACACTCAGCTTTTTCCTGTATGTAAAAGTGGAATACCAAACCCAAACCAAGTTGTATAAAAAATACGTTAAGTCTTCATGAAAACGGAAACAAAAATATGTACTAAAAAAACTTTAACAAACAAACAACTCAACAACCCAACAAAACAAACAAACAGACAAAAAACAAACAAACCAAAAACAAACAACAATAAAAAACAAACAAACAAACAACCCAACAAACAAATTAAAAAAAATATATAAAAAAATAAAGCAAGCAAACAAACGGACAAACAAGCAAATAAACAAATAAACAATTAACAAATAAACAAATAAATAAATAAAAAATCTGGAGCGATATTTGAAGAATGTCAGTTGAAATTGCTTGGTAAGCTCGTAAACCCTGAATCCCACGTCGATACACCTTCAAAAAGTCGAACACAACAGAAAGAGAGAAAGAAAAGTCTAATTAGTCCACGGAGACAAGTCATAATTCTGAACCCGGAAAAACAGAGCAATGAGTTCTAGGGATTTGGAAGCAATTTACGGCGAGAGACACAGGGACCCCCGGGGGAAATTTGAGTGCCAGTCTTGGATTTCTGACTTGTCCCGATCATGTCAGATGTTGACTTCCATAAACTATTGAAAGTAAGAATTGATTCACGTCGTAGAGCGAGTTTCTTATAAAGAGGTGGTACAGCATTGGGTTTTTTTTTCTCAGTCGTCTAGTCAGGAAATAAAACGTGAAAGGTGATGATGGAAACTGGATATAGGTGACACTGAAAATAACTTGTATGTTTAATTGATGTAACAATTGCATCGGGGATGAAGAATTCCACCGAGTACATACCGGGAGTCTATGTGTTTCTTTCCCCGCGGGTCTCAGAGAGCACCGAGTGCAAAGTTCTTATCACACATCGGTGTAGGGAAAATCAAATTTTTTACAATCTACTTTCTTGTGGGTCAGCAAGCATCTTGATCAATGTGCTAATTTTCAGTCACCATTTTCTAAAAAATGTGAACACTCCAGCGTGACAATTTTATGTAGGTGTTGTCTGAATTTAGTTGTTAAGATAAAATTGTTCAACAAAGTATGTATGCTGTTGTTGTGTTGAGTTTACAAATTATTATAAAACTCGATTTTGTAAAGTCATAAAACAGCCGATTTAAAATGAATAAATGAATTGCCTACTTTTGGTACACAAATGTGTTGATGTACAGTTTTATTACTTATTGAGCCAATTCACTTGACGTCACCATCCCAATAATCTTGGTTGCGCAAGTTTGGAAGTCAGTGTCACTGTGTGTAAGGCCGTGTCCGAATGAATGGCTTCGGCAGTGGCTACGGCCGGAATGCCGAGGATTCCTATTCTTCAACGTTGTCGTTTCAGCCAGCGGCCATAGCCGTAGCCGAAGTCGCTTGATTCGGACACGGCCTTAACGCAGCGTGGTGCGCATTTTAGGCGACGCGGCGTTTACACAATGTACACCTATCCTGTCGATAAGTCTGACGTCATTACAGCATAAACCACGCCCACTTCAAACACAGCTCCAAACATCACCAGAAACCCCAATGCAACGATGCACTGACCAACGTTTTCCACAACGATTTACGCAAAAACTAACTAAGCTAGGTGGTTGTATTTAACACATGTGTTGTGCTGACACTAGAAATCTTCTTAACAATGTCTTCCTCTGTTTCAAGGCAGCGGTATCGATCTTTTCAATGTACAGAGACGGTCTTATGCAAGCTTTGCTCAAAATATTGAACGGCAATTTTGTTTAGGGGCATTTTCACGGATTCTTCATCCGGAACGTACCATAAAATGCGAGGCTTATTTCGCACGGGGTAAGAGAACTATCCCCTTGGGATACTTATTTTAAAGATTGCAAGCAAAGAGAAAGTTGGAGAAGTTTAATTGTCTGGAAACAGTTGACTTATTACGGTACAATTTTTTCATAATGACAAGAGTGTTCTTTTAAGAGTGCTCATTTGCATAAATAAACATGTTTTTATTTTCTTCTGTTGGCTCGGACAATGATTTAAAGCTAACCCATAAATAAAAGCACACTCCGAAATACGGGAACATTTGTCAGTAAAATACTGATTCATTGCAAAGCGTTCATAGTGAAGAATTGTAACGGGAAGGGCGTCTTCAGCCTACCCGATGGGTAGTGGGGGTCCCGGGAGTTTAGTTCGCTGGGAATTTTTACGAGGTAAGGAGGACAGATTTGCCATATCTTGGTACATTATAAAGAGTCAATTTTCTCACACCATCAACTTACATGATACAATGTCCCCCAAAATAAAGAAGAAAAAACAATTACCGACATTTTCGAAATGGGCGTTTTTTCACACCATTATGTCCGACGTATGGGCCCATTATGTCCGACAATTTTGAACCTTACGTCCGACCCATTGTGTCCATGGACATAATGTGTCGGACCTAATGGAACGTCGGACATGGTTTGTCGGACACTATGGGTCGGACATAATGGTTTGTCGGACGTAATGGTTTGTCGGACACTATGGTCGGACATAATGGTTTGTCGGACGTAATGGTTTGTCGGACACAATGGGTCGGACATAATAATTCGAAATGTCTTCGTCGGACATAATGGTCCATGTCGGACATAATGGTCCCTGTCGGACATAATGGTGCGTAACAGGCGACCAATACAATTAATGCAACCGTTCCTCTCTATAAAATGTTTTCCCCTTGTAAATTTGTTTGTGGTACTGGACAAAAGGTTCTTTGGGAAAATGTATAGCACAAAACATTACACTGCAAGTACTCAGGCAACTGTGAGTGTTTTATAATCGAGATCCCTCTATTACAGTGAAAATGCAAAGACAGAAAAACTTTCTTTGGAACATCTTTAAAATAATATTCAAAAGATCCATTACCTGCATCATGTAGAAGACGAACTTGCACATGAATCTCCCGAATAGCCAGTTGGGAGACACGAAGAGCGTGGCCGTGAACGGGGCACAGCAGAGCAGAAATGAGATATCAGTCACGGCCAGGTTCACGATGTAGTAGTTGGTCACGGTCTTCATGTGGCCGTGACGGACGATCACGTAGACGACCAAGGAATTACCCACCACACCGCAGACAGTGATCAGCCCGAAGATCACCGGGATTAGCCAAGCGGTCTGTCCTGCCGTGGCTTGCAAGGCAGCGTTGCTGGTGGGGCTTGTTAAGGAGGTTTGGAGGCTGCTAGTTCCCCCAAAGAGCGTGTTGGTTGTGGAAACGATGGAGTATTGGTTGCACTCGGAAGAATTCACGAGAAATCCGACAGTTTCAGTGGCCGCCGGGGTTGCCATCGTGAATGAAATCGTAGTTGGGAAACTTCACTTCCCTAAAAATCCAACCACGTTTTGTCCATCAACAGTCCATTTATAATATTCGTGAGCTCCTGCGCAGTCTTTGGAACTGCCGAGTTTTAAAAAAGGTCAGCTCAAAAGCCACAGAGCAGAGCCTCCCTTTCAACTCGCCCTCTTTGTTGCAAAATTCACCTTCACAAAACTGCTTATTGTACTCGTTCCCTCATCACATGGCGACGTTAAATCCTCTAAAGACACACTACCAAGCTGTATTGTAACTGCATGTATAGCAATTAGAAGATTGAAATACTTCTACTCGCAGTGAATCAACCGCAGCTCTTCCTTTTCCCCTTTACTGTAATATTACTCATCTCAACTGGGCAGCACTTTGGAATTCATTTTCCAAATCTTTGCTAGTCTTCAGTTTGTATTCCACTAAATCGCTTGGTAGCGCATTGGTTCGGTACTCTACCCATAACCAAGACCAAGCTTCCCTTCACTGGCAGAGTCTTTCAGTTGACAGTTTCCCACTCAATCTCCACGAAGTGTTTACACACCACGTCCACAAAGTATAAACCACATGAGCAAGGTGGAATTATTCGTATCACCAGCGCGTCTTCAATTCCAGAGGAACTTATTCTGCAAGACGCCTAAAAAAAGTCTGGGATTTATAGAGTTCAGCGTACAGCGATGACCCACGTCACCGCGCACAATTACCTCCGCTGTCCCACCGAAATCGTTGCAATTAAACGCACTCTCTCGCAATTTGGGGGATATTAAAAACAGCACTAAAAACAAATTCAGCCCAGTTGGACAGATTGTGTTGCTCCGTTTGTCAGGGACTTGCCCGAGTCATTCACCGAGATTGCCCCCGAAACGCGATACCACATATACTGTCATAGTATGCATCACCATCCAAAACTATACATTGCTCTCAGCTTGGAGGACTAGGACAACTCTGTTATGGTTTCATCAATAAACTGTTTATGTGGACAAGGAAACGAGACAATTCAAATAAACAGAAAAACAATTATTAAACGGAGTCTCGGGCAATGACAGAAGTCCCGAAGAAAAAAAAAGAGAAAGGGGAAGAAAACTACTTAGATAAAGGGACTGATGAATTTCCGTGGTGGACAGGTAATTTTACTGGATGTGTTTACGGTATCATAAACAGAGTCAGGGTACATTTTTTTGGTGATAATTGGAAAATAAATTTGACGATTTTACAATCGTACAAGGAATTAAGTTATTCTGAAATGCACAAACCTCGAAGGAAATAAGTTATTCTGAAATGCACAAACCTTGAGAAAATTATTGATCATTACCTTTGCAATAACGAAACCGCCCCGTACACCAGACTCCCGCACTCGAAAATAAAAATTAAGTTAAAATATCAAAAATAATGGTTTGATTATTTCAACAGCACAAAACACGTGATCAACAACATTTATCATAATACATAACAGCAGCAGTCGCTCTAAGTCTGATTATATTTATTACTTTTCGTTCCAAGAAAATGTATTATAAATTTCAATTTGTTTCCCCACTGCTGACTCATATGGCGAAATGCTGTCAACGATCGAGTCTTTTGCAATTTATCAATAGCCATGTGCATATATCATTTCCAATCAGTTCAGAGCTTTTACGGGCACTAGAATTGTTATGGTTCCTTTTATAGGTGTGATTTAATAGTTATCTCCTGCAGGAATAGTGTAGGCCGAAAACACTTTTGGTCAGTTTTTAATATTTGTTTTTCTGCTACCTCTTCGTCTTGTGCTGTGACCGGCGATTGCCGACAAAGGACCGTCTGCTAACAAAAAGACATAAACTTGCAAAGCTAACATGACTTAAACTTCACACATGGTCAGAACAAACCTAACCTAGATGACAAAATCTTGGCTGTCGACTTTACTTAAAGTCAAAGTATATTTCCCTCTCTCCGGGAAAAGACGAACGTGGCAGACCTCGCGAAAGATGGAGAGACGTGGGATCAACAGCTTGGCAAAGGCGTACAGAGAACAGAAACACGTGACCCAGTTTGGGAGAGGTTTTCGCCCAGCAGTGGGATGACATGGGATGATGATAATGATGATGAAAGTTCATTCAATTTAACTCAAGGCAACAGTTATTTCCCATACTTTCCAATTCTATATACATCAATAAATGAACTTTATTAGTTAAAAAAATCACAATCCACACTTTGGATTTTCACAATCTGTATATCATCGGAAAGGTCCTGAAAACTTAACAAAACTTACACAAACATGACCCCAAACAGGAAGTTGTAGTGGACAATATTCACAGGCCCTATTTTGGGGTCTGAAGAAAATATAAAAGAGGATTTTCCAAATAACATTTATATATTTATTAAGTTTATTTAAATGCATAGTATGACGAGAGATAGTTAGCCCTTGCTACCAAAAAGACATGTAGCATGTCATTGTTTGCGTAGTGCTGAGCATGTGCACGTTTCCGAGAGCAATAGATTTACCTGATAAGTCTGCTGCCACCTAGTGTCCTAAAAACTCTCTCAAGATTCTTCGTCATTTTTTTCTCTTGATCTTCATGTACGTCAAAATGTCTAGTACTGCTTGAGCGTTCTGTCGGATGGATCGTCTGTACACCCACACCACTTTTTCACCCACTTGTGCGGGGTCCACCTGGCATGCCCCCTGAAGTGTTTTTCGAATATCTGGCGGTAGTGGTAGCATTCTTTAGTACGCGGAGTGTTAGAGGGGTACACTTTGGGTGCAGCCTCTAGCATGGCGTCACTCACCTACGTGAAAATGCAAAAATCAAGGGAGAGTACATGATGTGTTTTGGAAGAGTTGACTCAGTCTGATCTTCTCGTTTTCAATAAACACACTTTTGTGATAAACCATTTGACTGGTGGTACAAGTCTATTTATTCATGATTATTCATTAATGCTCAACCAAACTCGCCACCACGGGCAGCGCGCCGTATCGATACCGCTACTTCTCGAGCCAACTCCGGTACCAACAAATGACGTACCGAGATCAATTACCCCTGAAAACGAGGTTGATGCTCAACTTACCTTAGTTACCTAGTCAACGTACAAATTCATCGATCTCATGATGCTAATATATTGCTGTGTTTAAGGTTAAACTTCAAGTCTCCAGCCGTGTCACTATTACCACATACACCATTTAACCAATCTATCAAAAGGTCATGTTTTAGCCGGGGGGAAAACACACATAAAAAATATGCAATGAAGTGCTTAGACTTGATTTCAAGTCTGAGAATGCGGTTATTTTGTCTATACCGCGCAGTCCTTGAGAACGCCCTCTACTGGCTTATATAGGTTCTAACTCCCATTAGAACCGATATAAGGACTGCGCGGTATAGACAAAATAACCGCATTCTCAGACTTGAAATCAAGTCTTTGTTGTGCTAACTTAAACTGGGACAATGGAAATAAGCAACAGTGGTTGTGGGATTTCCAAATTGTAGTTTCTAGACATGCTACAATATTTTCGATGGAAACATTTTGGGCGATGGAAACATTTTCAGTTTATTTACTCATACACTATAAAAACTCCTTAATTACTTATTGTACCATTTTATAGTGTCACCCCTATCGGTTGAGTGCAGGAGGAACATGTCTGAGAGTTTGAAAAAAATGCATCCGGCATCACCAGACTGATTGATAGAGAACCTTAAAGACGGAGGCTCGTCACCATTACCCGACGGCTATTTCTGTGGCACAAGACGATCACGTACCCATACTTTGTTTACGCACAACGCGTGCGCCTGTCACATGTGATCTTTCGTGGCACGAGTGTCGCCTTGTCGCGCGTTGACGAGCGTGCGTCTTTAATCATTTACCTCTTGACTGGCAAACTCCTGGAGACTCTCGTACCATGGTTTCTTAACTGACGCAACGCCATCGCTGAACCCTTCCTTGGGTCGCCAGAGGATCTCTGACGGCAGAAGGTCTGTGCCATCGAAGGCCTTCCTGAGCAGGTACTTCTCGATACCCTGCTGAGGACACCTCATACTGGCAGGCAGTGACAGATAGTATGAAGTGAAGTGATGATCAAGCAGAGGTACACGCAACTCCAAACTGCACCATGAAACATTCCAAGATTGATATTTTTCTTTTGCCAAAACCTGTTTGAATTTATTTGAATTTACGTTGCACGTAAATATGGTTGCAGATAAATGACTAAACTTTAAAAATCAAAGTGTTAAATCAACACTTCAAAGAGTTCGGTCAGGGACAACACTTTGGAAGAGTTAAATAATTATAACTCAATTGAAGAGTTGAATTTGTACCATTAAAAGTTTAATCTCAGCTTCTTGAACGTTAGTTTGACACTTGTATTAGTGAATCTAACTTTGTAAAAGTGTAATACTGACCGAAACCTGTAAGTGTTGATTTAACACTTTCATTTTTTAGAGTGTACATGTACCTGGTCTTGAGTGGCAAGGTCCATCCTTTCCCCTTAATTAGCACTTCGCAGTTTTTGTTCCCTGCAGGTATTTTCCAGTCGTTTTTTACTTCAAAACGTACACAAACGTTTCTTCCCCTTTTTGTTTTAAAGAACTTCCCCTCCATCCCCCGTTAACTAGATACTTACCCGTGGGCTGCAGTGGTGCGGTCCGATCTCAGTATGTCGTAAAGGTACAGATCCCGTAGTAGGCGTCGACTTTCAGCGTCCCCCTCTTCGAAAGAGGGCTGCTTGTGAAAAAAGCTATACCCCTGGGCAAGCTCATCCGACCCATCTCCTGAAAATATCACCACCCTATCTGTCTCTTTCTTGATGTAGCGAGAGACCAAGTACATGGCTGAAAAGAACAAGTAGACTTTTGGCGTCAACCATAATTCAGTGGAGATAAGGCGCATCTTTCCATTGACTCACATTATTCTTAAATCCAAACATTTGTTTTGTTTCATTTTGGTGGATACAATATACCATCCATTAAGCCCCGCCTACCTTGGCAACTGCCTAGCAACAGCTTATGGTGTGACTTTCTTGCCACGATCGCAGCGGTGGTTCGGTTGCGGCTACACACACGTATCGGATACACACACAGACATGGATTTCGTGAACTTTGTGGATTTAGTTTTGTGGCCTTTTGAGCAGTGCGCCACCAACAATACGAACAAATTAAAACAAAACAAAAGTTAGTACAGTTGTGTGTGCTTTTGTGTGTCAGAAAAATGGCAAGGTTTGAGAAATTTTCTAAGTGGATTTTAACGCGTCGGAGTTTCAGTGGCGTTGTCAAGACTGTGATTGGTCAATGCGTTAGTAGGCGGGGCTTAATGGATCGGTCTATTCCGCACAGCAAAAGCTACCATCATTGGCTTCTGCAAAAGGTTCACATGAAGGGAAACCCTGAACGGAGTCAAAAAGTCAACTATAAGACGTATTTACAAGACATTTAGTTTAGTGTATCACTAATCATATTACTTAAAAGTGAACCTTCGCTTTCATAAGTGATACTCACTGATCTTCCATATCAAAGTAAAAACCTTGATTTACCTTGACGGAGGAGAAGTGGGAAAAGGAAGAAAAGGAAAGAAAAACGAACTTACGAACGGAGCATCTGATATTCGAGGTGTCCCAGCTTTCCAAGGAATAAATAACGTCTTCCAAGACAGCAGTTCCTTCCTCTGGAGTAAAGGACACCTCGTGATGTTCACTTCCAATATGTGCAGCTACCTAAAGAAACAATTCATCTTTTCTTGAAAATATTTTCTGACCGTTTCTTTTTTTTTAAATACTCGTCAATCTCTTTGGTATCCATGACATATACGAAATCAACCTATAAAAAAATATGATGTGGGTTCGAATCTCGATTATGACACCCGTGTCCTTGAGCAAGACACTTAACTATAACTGCTTCAAATAGAGGAAGAGGCAGTTATGCTTGTCTCGCAACGGTACATTTACCCCGCCCTGTTCTTAGCTGTGCTGCGAAGAGACTTGCGTTTATATCTCGCCATGTCTTGTTTCTGCGCATTGGGGCAGGTTTCTATCCCTTCAAAAAGTAGCCCTGTGTCGAGTGGCCTTTGGGCCTTGTGATGGGCGAGTTGCATTAAAAAAAAAAAAAAAAAAATTATAAAGTATGTTTTCTTATTTAGACTGGTGTTACACAAGTGTTCAATAATTCACTTTAAGTTGATAACTTAGTTGTATTGAAGGCTGACGGAGGCCCTATTATTTTGCTTTTGATGTGGAACATCATTGAACAATAAAAAAAATAACGATTATACAGTTTGTTTGAGGATGATTGTCTTCAAACTTTGCCATATGATGCAACAAGCCGAGTTGCCCGATCTGAAGATCAGGCTTGTTGGAGCAGTCGGGCTTGGAGAGGTCGGTGTTGGGTGAAATGAGGAGTGGGGGATGAAGGGTTTGGAGACAGAGTGAAGGTATAAAGTGGTCAGTGTCGTGACTGAAGGAGGGCTTGATCTGGACAGGGATTGGGTTTACCTGTGCTGGCCGTAGTCCGAGTTACTGGACACAACACCGCTTTTTGAACATTGGACATTATCTGGCGTATGTAGGGTCCGAGTGAACTTGTTGGTACCTGTGTGTAATGCCATACAGAATTCAAATTTCAAAAACAGAGAGTAACAAATGACCACTTCAAAATCAACGAAATACCTCAATACTATACTTTAAATTCACTTGATGTACGCAAGAGATTTTGCTGGTTAATACGATGATACGATTGTGTCAGATACGTTTCTGAAGAAGAGAAAATGTCAGCTAAAATCTGATGTCCAAATCAGACCGCACGTTTGGCGTCGATGCTGGCGGAGCGCATTTGACGGTTTTGCGTAATGTACTTGGGCAAAATTGTGCGTCACATTGCGCTTTCTCCATTCTGGACATCAGTTGAGATTTCAGCCAAACATTTTTGTTTTTGTCACAAAAAGTATACATCTGATACAATCGTACCATCATATTAACCGGCAACGTCTGCGTACTTCAAGAGAGTTTAAAGTATATTGTTGAGGTCTTTCGTGGATTTTGGAGCAATTTGACTTTTGTAAGGCATTGGGACCTACACACAGGTACTGGTACCAACAAACACATAGAGGAAAGTTAATGGGTGCTATGTGCAACCACAGAGGAAACGTTTCAGATGGGCCCGAGGATTTCGCTCTTATATATTAGATGTCTTGGCTGATTGTGGCCGCTTTTTATACATAGCAACTGAACATCAGCATAAAGTCAATGAAAGGGGCTATACTGAGAAATTGCATTTATAAATCAGGAAAAGTACTTCCAATATATACAAAGACCAAACATGTTGAAAGATCTGTCAATGGTAGGAATAAAACAGTATCTTGTACATAGCAACTGAACATCAGCATAAAGTCAATGAAAGGGGCTATACTGAGAAATTGCATTTATAAATCAGGAAAAGTACTTCCAATATATACAAAGACCAAACATGTTGAAAGATCTGTCAATGGTAGGAATAAAACAGTATCTTGCTTTCCTACCATCTTTTATTCCTACCATTGACAGAAATTGCATTTATAAATCAGGAAAAGTACTTCCAATATATACAAAGACCAAACATGTTGAAAGATCTGTCAATGGTAGGAATAAAACAGTATCTTGCTCAAAACCTCTTTTAAAGTTGTCTTGAATGTGTACCTTTCTAGCTGCGAGCACGTCAGGGCTTCCTTCCATACCAATAGAGTAGGTCTGTATTGGGTACTGGATACCAGATTCCTTGGCTAACTTGACCACAAGAGCTGCTATCAAACTAGAGTCTACACCACCTGAAATGACACGTTTTGGGAGTTTAAAATAAACGTAATTATTGCATGAGGGATAAAGGACAATGTGACTTGTCATTGCCAAGAAAGGTTGAAGAGATTAGTACAAAAGCCAATGAAAACATGACTTTTTTGTGGCATGATGTTGAACACAACAATACAAGGGTAAATTGTACTGTACACAAATTAACCAAGCAATAAATTAATAAATAGTAAGTTATCAAGACATTTTTACACACAGTTCTTCATTTATGTGCTTTCCTGTTTTTCTTACATAAATAACATAAATATACATAAATAACTCAAAATGGAATACATTAAAAAGAGAAGAAACAAGTGTGCTATTTTTTATAGCACACTGAACAGCATAATTAATTCTTCAGAGCACGCTTGTTGAGATATCACATTTGGTTGTTTCTGTTTCTATGCCGGTTCTCATCAAAGCCTGTTCAGCATCTCTATGAGGGGGCCAATTGCAGCCAACAATGCCAGAAACACCGGGGCGAACCCCTTCTCTCAGCGATAAGTGTTCTGGGATCTTTTACGTGCATTAATAGATCTTAACACAACACACGGGACCTATGGCTTTACGTCCCATCCGAAGGACGAAACAATAAAGGTTATTAATAAGTGCCTTGCTTCGGGACACAAGTGTCAAGATGGGTTCCGAACCCACACTCTGCTGATCAAAAACACCAGAGCTCGAGTCAGGTGCCCTCAACCGCTCGGCCAAGACACACCATTAGTTGGTGAAAGACATCAGAAAGATGAGTCAAGTAATCTTACCAGACAAGAGACATCCAATGTGACGACGACTCATCAGGCGTTTACGGACTGCATCAGTGATGAGGATGCGGATATTCTCGTAGACGTCTTCACCCTTTTTTCATGATAAAAACAAACAACAGGATTTGTAAATATCCAACAAAAATAGTTTTGTTTTGTTTTGTTTTTGTGTTTTCGATACAAAAGCTTACATTGGTTAAAAAGTATACAGTAAATATCATCCAGGAAAATATTTTGTCTGAAAAATGGCAGTCGAAGAGTCCCCACATCACCCTTTCGAAGCGGCAAAACTAGGGTAAAACTTAAGGGGACACAAAAGGGTGCACCATATTTTTCGGGGGGGGGGGCACTTCTGGAAAATTAAAAATGTTCAGATAATCTGACATGGAAGTAAAAACAAACTGTCTATTGTAAATAGAAAAAAACTTCACAAAAAAATATTGAAAAAACTATACGTAGCTTATAAAACTTTACATTTTATTCAGGAAATTTGTGATCTAAAAAGTCAAGATTTCAAATGAGGGGGGGGGGGGGGGGGCATCCGGGGGTGGGGGGGGGGAGGGCACAGACATCGATGGGGGGGAGGGGTCCGTGCCCCCTGTGACCCCATCTTTAGTTTACGCCACTGCCCTCCACTATCAGTTATCAACATAGTCATGTAGCTAAAATCCATGTGAAAATGTGACCAGTTTCTCGTTGATTCGATGGCGTGTTTTTGGAACACTACATGGTGGACATGAATTTACCGTTTGGTTGTACAGTCATTGGGAAATCTGACCACTTAGGTTTCTTCTCTATTGAGTGGACTGAACTCGCTCACAAAGTGTCACTTTGCCAGAAGAAGCAAGGTCGTAACTTTCTACATTCCCCGGAGGAAATGGAATGATTTCACCGTCGAGGTCGTCATCTCCAAGGTCAAGTCCTAACAATCCTGAAAAGGAAAAGAGTTCAACAACAAATTATACCAAAACCACAACCGTTGTCAAAACTTAGGCCAAAAATCACGGTGCATCGTTGGGAACTTCTATATGAAATAAAACGCACGGAAAAAAATTGGGCGACCCCGACCGGAAACGTATAACTTGTGCTTCGGTTGATGGCTAAGCGTTTTCGTGAGCTCTGTTGTGCCTCGGTGACGTAGCTGTTCCGAACAAATCGTAAACAAGTTGTTGACTCGGTTTGGTTTAATTTCAAGATGGCAGATTTAACAAACTAAAGACAAACTTAATGTCTAGTGACACCCAGCTGAATCTGTTAAACATCAATTGACGCACGCATACAAATCCAATAAATGTTAATACAATTCTAAAGATTTATTTTATTTCACAAACCAACAGCGGAAAAATCGCCAATTAAGTTTCATCACCGGGGAATCAACTTGAAGGCCGTATATTTTGAGAACGTTATTTTGAAGAAATGTACCCACATCGTAAGTTGTTCTTCTTCCCGAATCGTTTTAACAAAGCTCTCGGAAATTGCTTTTGTCAATGAGTTTTACGTCAGAAACTTGTTTCTGATCACGATCACCATGAATGGACCCTTACCATCGACGTCATCACACCCGCCATATGAGGTAAAACGATGATTATGAAACAATGGAAACGCGCACCTTTGTACGCACAGCCCACAGGATAGACCAATGACCAACCTTCTTTTAGCCCTATAGCTGAGGACGCCCTACTGAAATGACGTCCCAGCTGTGTTCAACACACACACAACAAAAATCCCCAGAAAACAAAGACCAATGACGCAAACCTTTAGCTTCAGAGCAGATAGCAAGGAACCCGTCATCCCTCAAGAGTCTGAACATTGGCCGAACTCCGTAAGTGTCTCGACCAAGGTAAATCTACAAAACAAGTTTTAATTAAAAAAGAAAAACACAAAATGTCCACATATACCTTACATGGTATATAAATAAAATGATGGTGGAATACTTTCCTTGAAATATTTCTGCCTAAAGTGGTATCATTTTTTAACAATAAATTAAATAAGATCCACAATAAGTTTTCGTCTCATGAGACCTAAACTCTACCTATAGGAATGCGTACAAAAATGTGGAGCTGAGGGCTGCAATAGTTGCAGGCAGGCTCTACACAATTTCAGATCTTCACAATTTCAGAGATCGTTCCAAGTTGAGGAAGTATAACTGAAGCTGTGCAAAATTCTTTGCAATTAAAATTAGTACGTCTATTACACTCACGTTTTCGGGTGTCTTCTGAAGGTTTTTGTAAAGTAACTTTTCTATCAGTTAATTGCAATAAAAACGGAACGAAAATACAGTTTGTTTATTGATATTATTTCAAGACCAATGTTTATTTGACCCTCAACCACATTACTTGTATACGATGATTGAGATGCGTATGTGGAGTATAGTTTATTTACCTTCTTGGTAGCTGTGTCCAGCAAACAGAAAGCGAAGACACCATCCAGCATAGCGGCAGCGTACTCTGCTCCTCCTCGGGCATACAGGTGGATGATGGCCTCACAGTCGCTGTTGGTCGAACACTGAAAGTCAAACTGTTTCTGCAACTAGATTTGCGACAAAGAGAGGGTGAGAAAAGTCGCATGAATGAAATTATGGCTCTTTCGAAATGCTACTGAAAGAACAATTTACCTGCCCTCGATTTATTTCAAAGTTTTTGCTGTGATGAGTAATTAATAAAGTTTTTATTTTCGTTCGTAATCAAGTTTCAAGTTTGACTTCCAATTCGTTAAGAAGTATATTGTCTCTGTATTTTACTTCTTTTATATTTTGCCATGTTCTATTGATCAATAGCCTGTTTAGTTGCCTGTTTTTATGGTTGATGGCTCTAAGTTTGTCTTTTCATTTTGTCCCCAACAGCTTTTTGGTTTTGTTAAGTTGATTTGGGATACTGTCATCTCCGGTTGTGTTTATTTTTGGTTTTAACATTGTTTGTTTACAAATTAATGTATATCTTCTTGTAGTGTTATATACTTGTTTGTCTGTACTTAGTCTGTATATTTTTAGGATTTTATATCTGGATAGTTGGAGGTTTCATTGGGCCTGAGACATCTATAATGACAGTATTTTTTTTTCACTTTTGTCTTGACCATTTTAAATGTAAACATGTATTCAAATTTGTTAAATTAAATAAACCTCATAAAACGCGCATACGACCAAAGGGCTATAAAGCGGCCCGGTTTACCCGCCCAAGGTTTGCGGTGGTTTCTAAGGTTACTTACAATACCGTGATTGTAGATTTCTCCATTGCACAGAACGTAGATGTAGGGATGGCTCTGGATTCTCATTGGCTGCATGCCATGGACGTCATCCATGATGGCCAACTGGTAGTAAGCTAGACAGCAGTTACTGTAATGACAGATGCTCTCAACACGGAACGAGTCTGGGCCACGATGTGCTATCTTCAGTGAATTGTTGCACTGTTTGCAGACGTTTTGGTCACAGCCGAATATTGCCCAGATGCCACACATCTTGTTAGCTCAACAAATTCCAAAACCACTGTTTAAACGGCCTGTATACTTACTTAACTTGTTCGCAGAGTAATTCCTCTACAAATAAAGCATACATGTTAGTGCGCTGGTGCGTAGCACTCAGCGTCAGCTGAAGCAAAACATAGATTATGACGCGACATTATAAAATTATTCATTACTTGTCACCAACGTTGGACGATGTCATTGGATAAAAAAACGGAGCGCTGATGACGGGCTTTGTTCACTTTCAAAAAGCCTGGGATAATCAGTTTGTAAAAATGTTACAAATTTATTCAAATAATAGTGTTGGATTTGTTAAAGGAAAACAGAAAAGAAAAACGATACTTACTTTTCGGGTAAAACATTTATAAGAGGCAGGTCGCGGGAAAAAAAACCTATAGTACTGGTGTCATCTGGGTGATATTTTCAACCTCGGGGGCAGCAAAAAGAGGAGTTATCACCCTTTTGTTAGATTACCCCAGATTAGCGGGGATTAAGGTCATACAGATCGGGTACCTTTGTGCCTCAACCTCTTGCGAGGTTGCGTTCTGTCATGAATATGCCTGTGATGAAATGCAGCTGTTTGCGTTGACCTTAAGATAATGAACTCATTACACCCAGGTGATATACCTCAACGTGTGTTAGATTATGAGGTCCTCCCTAAATTGATTGTTCACATTTGTGAGGCATATTACATGTTCATTAACATTATTATGGCACTTCAATGAGAAACATGTGCTTAAAATGATCCCAACTGCCTTGGTGAACAACCGAGGCTGCAACGTTTTTTCCGCTTTTAAAGGTTTGTTGAGATATTTATAGATTGACCTTTGAAAGCAACTTCTGTGTGTTTTCGCCATTAGATAAAAAAGCGGTGAAATAATTTATTTGCTGCTGCTCAACAGAGGGACTGATGTTGTTGCACAAGTCATCTCCGGTTGGGAAGGCCACCATTCAATGAGGAAACCATTTGTGCTGGTTATTCTTTAATCCGGAGTTTTTAGAGTGATTGCTGACAAAGAATGTGTTCGTTTTCCGAAGAGCAAAGAAAAAACAGAAAAAAACGAGAGAAAAAAAACAAAACGACAAAAACACTAGAATATAAACTGGCGTTTCTAATAATCCGTTTTGGCTCTATGACTATGACATGTAATAATTATATAAAGTGAAATGGAAGTTTAACTCTCTAAGTAATTTAAAAAGGTTTTTTTGTGTTTTTAAAAGGGTTTCCACCTTCTATTGTAACTACAATACACTTAGTATGAAAGGTTATTAAGGTATGATGATAAGAAAATGGAACATTTGTTCCAGGACAAATGGAAATAGTCACATGCAATTTTTTTGTTTAAAATGGTTGTGGTTCAGGGCCTTTTGAAGGCTATTTCTTGAATGACACTTTTAATGAAGAGGGAAACATTTTACAGGGGAAATTTATATTAATTTTTAGTTTTAATACGGTGAATGACCAAGGCTTTTCAATTTTCGTGATTTCACGAAGTGCCACAAGCTTCACTGTATTGATACATTAATGAAGCTTTCCGATTTTTTGCAAAAATTCTTTGTGTGGGCCAGTAAAATAAAAACTATTGGCTTTCCGATTTTTGGCAATTTCACGAAGTGCCAAAAACTTCGTTGTATGGGTAAGATAATAAAGCTTTCCGATTTTCGCAGTTTCACGAAGTGCCAAAACTTTTGCTGTGTGGGTAAAAAATACTGAGGATTTCTCATTTTCACGTTTTGTGTTGGTAATGACATCGTTTGTGGAAAGACTTATTTATAGGCTCTCACCATATACACAAATCACTCATTAACCCTATCAGGACCGGGGGGGGGGGGCACAATGTGCCCCCCTACCAAACTTTTTCCTGTAACTTTTAAACGCTACATTCGATCGCCACCAAATTTTCTGACTTTACTTGGAAATTATTTAGGGTCATTTTGTCAAAATACGATTGTTATTGGAGGTCAGTGGTTGCCATGGCAACCGTTTGTTTGAACCCATATTACTCGTTTTTTGTGATTTTTTTGTGATTTTGGGGCATTTTTTAGCAAAATGTTATGTTTTTAAGTATTTTTAGTGGCCAACAGTGATACCGAAATGTCACATGATAGTTTGAGATGCATTGTGGGAATCCAAAATGGCCGCCATTTTGGCGGCCATCTTGGATTTTGTATTTTAAGCTGTTTTTTAGGGGTTCGAACTTTGCAAAATTTTGTATCTATGGAATATTTTCAACATTATAATTTTGAACTTTTGAGGTCTAGAAATACTATTGAGTTGTTAGTTAGGCCTCATAAATGCACACTCGGACCCTAAAAGGACTGTTTACATCGATTTTTAAGTGGAAAAATGTAAAAACGTGATTTTTTCCCCAAAATTACATAAAACAGCTTGTTTAGCGCCCTCAACGGTAACTCTGGTAAAGAAAAAGGTGTTTATGTTCTTGAGGATGTCAAGAAAGACAAATTTGCAAAGTTTTACAGAATTCTGGCAAAAAATATGGAAATTATGGGAAAAATACGATTTTTTACCAAAAATTGGCAAAAAAACTACAAAAACTACTTTTAATGCAATTTTTTTGAATTTTTTTTGCACCATCATGTAGAACTCGGTGAAATACACATTTGTGGCAAGTTTCATAAAAATCGGCCCAAGACTTTGGAAAATACGGAGGGGGGCACAATGAGCCCCCCCCCGGTCCCCGTAAGTCCAAAAAAAGCCCGGTCCTGATAGGGTTAAAGTTAACCGATATGAAACACAAGACGATTTCAAAAATGTTCGTTTACATAAACGCCATTTTCTGCAAACAGTCTTTCCTGACGCTACGACACTTTTAGTCTCTTCGTGGTGTTGCGGACAACATTGGACATGAACAATCGTTTCACATGCTCATAAACGTAATCACTTACCAACAGGATAAACAGGGTCGCCAACCTTCTGGGTCATAAATCCAGAAATAATGATGCTAAAAGAGAACACACCAAACATAAGGTGATTAGTTGGTAGTCCACGAGGGGCCGATACCTGCAACTTATTACATTTATTGCATTATTCTCTATGCCGAAGATCTCATTCGCGAAGTTTTTCACGAATATGTGAGCAGCGCCCTCAAAAGCCCATACCCTTCACCAATGATGCCCGGGGCATAGCGTTCTCTTTTTTTGAACGCGAAAAAGCCTCCAGATAAAATTGTCAAGCCTATAAGAGGCGGGGCAGGAGGGTCAGGGAGGACGGGCAGGAGTATCGGTCCCTCGTGGATTACCAATTCACCGAAGATTCGCTGTAGTCCCAAGCGGCCACTCTTTTACCTGCATCTCCTTATAATAGAGTACCGCTGAAAGAGGAGCTTGCGAGGCTGTGACATTTCGGGCCCGTGATGAGCAACATCGCAGCAGTAGGCTTTTGACCCCTCGGTTTTTTTTTTTTACTTTCAGCCAGGAGCATTATGGATACACTGGCCCTCTAAAATATTCCATATTTTGCTAACAAGTGTAAGGTCATTTTTCCCAAGATGAATTCTGGCCAGTTTACTCGTTCAGGGGTGTTTTTATTTTGGATTAGCCTACCAAAAATTGTCAACGGCTAACTTGCTAAAAACTGAAAAGAAACTGAAGTTTAGCTGGCAGAAAATATATTTGATTTATTTTCTAGAAGTTGAGAGACTTTCAACTATTTTAAAAGTATTTTTGAACATTTAGCATTTAGCATTGGTTGCTATGGGAGCACCCAGCAGACATTATGCAGAGAACGCAAGTGCGCCCTCAATATTTCTTGTGGGACTTTCTAAAACTTCACTGACCTTTGTACTTCTTGCTAAGGAACGGGTTGCATTAGATCCATCCATTGAAAACAGGTCTTAAAGTTTCGTTGTTACAACTATTGATTGTAAGTCATTTACATTGTACATTTTGTAATCATATTACATGTATCATACTAGATATTCAAGGCAATATACCTGATTGATAAAGCTGATAGTGCAGTGTTCTTACTTCTGTCTGAAGTCTATATAGAAGAATATATAGGCCTACGTGACAAAACAAACGTGTGCAAATCTGGGATCAATCCGCCGTCTGAGTCAGGAGTAAAAATAGTGAAAACCGTGCACCTTTTTTAAGCATGCTGTCCTTAATTTCGATTGTTACAACCGAAATCAGCTGTTGCGTAATTGTTTTTTTTAGGTTTTCAGATACAGTTTCCTCGACTTCATTTCAAAGGGGAATATTTCACAGAAAAATTGGTTCAAGTATTCACTTCTTAAAACAGTAAGCTTTCAGACTGAAACTAAACAATAATGTTTTTTTTTAATTCTTACCAATCCTGCATAGAGCGTTTCAGCCAATACTGCACAAAGCCTGGATGGGTATGTTGGAGTGGTGATTTTGAAGATGGTGAGTTGTGCGGTATACCTCTATGTCTTTCTCTTTTGCTGGAGGCTGTATCAGACACACATACATGGCATAGTTTGTCTTGACTTCTCTCCATTTTGTGCCTGAGCACAGGCCATTTTATCTTATACCCTGGTTGTATATGGAGGGTATTTATCTGAGAAACCCCGGTGGGCATTTCTCAGCTTTATATGGATATCTTATTAGATAAAAATGATTCGTTTAAGTTCAGATGTTCACTGGTGTTGTCGCTCATGGGTATGCGATGTTTGATATGTTTTCCATATGACAATGTACATGTACTGCTTTTTGCTTGTCTGCATACTTTTCCATCGGTAATGGGTTTCTTCTTTTCTTTCTGCTAGTCTCCTGTTGATCTGAGGGGTATGGTCGACAACATCCAGCAAGGTCAGATGGAGGTTCTCTGGCGTTGGGTGGTGAGGAAACTGGGCCGGGGCTGCACCGGGAGGTCCGCTGGCTGTGGTAACAGTAAGGGTGGATAAAATGAAAAGGCGAATCAACTGCTGGAACCACGGTTGACGTGGCCAGAATGGGGGCAATCAGAATGACCATGCGCTGCTCTGCGACCATGTTCCTCCAATCTATCGAAAGGGCATCCGATGCCCACGCCTGAGGATCGGATGTGCGGCTGCAACATACCGTGAGCTGATGATTCATCGACGAAGCAAACAGGTCGATGAGGAGCCGGTCGATCTTTTGGAAGATGTTTTGAACGACCGCCCGATGGCAAGTCCACTCTGTACAGGGTCAACCTATCCTCTTGACAGAGCATCAGCCATGAAATTCCAACTCCCCGCAACGTGGACTGCCCGAAGCAGTGTTCCGCTGCTACGACCTTTGGCCAATCAGGTGAAAACTCTGGGTGTGGTTGACAAACCGAACGGTAGAGCCTTGAATGCGTATACACACAACTATCGAGTATTGAAAAACGGAGAAACTTTGACAGGTCTCGTCGGATTGGGACATGACGGTAGCCTTCCCTCAAGTCCAGGGATGCCGCCCACGCTGCCGGAGTCGACAAGGAATCTAGCGCTGTGCAGAGTGACTCCATCTTGTATCTCGTTGGCTTTATGAATTTGTTGAGCGGCCGTAGATTTAAGATTGGGCGCCACTCCCTTGGGAACTTCTGAAGAATGTTAAGCCTGTGTGCTGCATTCCATGATGGGAACTTGTCTGATGGTTTGATTTCTTAGTATAGCGCAAGAATTTCTGACTCCAGAGCCTGTCTCTTGGCTAAATTTGACGGCACTGGAACGGAGTGGAGGAGCATGTCTGATGGAGGGGTGTTTGTAAACTCTTGAGCGCAGCCATGTTTCACTACGGCAAGCACCCACCGGTAGGAACAGAAATGGGCCCACGTCTCTGCGAAGAAACTTAGGCGACACCGACAGGGACTACACTTTTCACGGATGTGTCAATTTTCTTGCCAAATCTTGCGCGTCGTGCTAGACGGCCAAAATATGCTGGCTGCTGGCCAGTTTCACTTGACAGTGGGAGGCTGGGCCAACGAAGCGCTCTGTCGAGTCTTGGGATAGTATAAAAGGGCTTCGGAGGTCTGAGACAGATGAAGCATAGACCAACTGATGCAATTATCTTGTTCCCCCGTTTCGCTGGACGAGACCCCTTTGGTTCTAGGGTCTTTCTGATAGTAATCTTTTCAGTTGGTTTGGCTTCAGTTGTCTTGACACGCTTGGCTTCGTCTTCCATCAGCTCTTGAAATTCCCCATTAAAATTGTCAGTGCCGAGATGCGAAATGGCCTCGAGGCGTGAGCGGGCTCCATCTGATGGGACAAAACACTGTATCTAGAACATTTCGCTCTGCGAACCAAGGCGGCAAACGCACAAAGTTAAAGACAAGTATCCCAGCACCTGCAAGCCATTTCAGTAAAGCCTGATGAAACGTCCGAATCAGCTTCACAAGCAGTCAGTATATTTTGACGAAAGTTGTGAACAAGAACATCCCTTTAAAGCTCCAGCTCAACATTGGTAGACCGACTGTTATAAATGCTTCCATTCTTTGCACAAATCAAGATAATTTGTAATAAAACCAACCTGTGAAAATGTCAGCTCGTTTTGTTGTTTCATTTGCATCCAGTATTTTTATACGCATTCCTATAGGCAGAGTTTTCGTCTCACCGAGACGAAAACCAATATTTTTTCTCTTATTTCATTTATTATTAATTTGAAAAATATAACACTTCAGGCAGAAATATTTCAAGGAAAGTTTTTATTATCTTTAAGCCTTGTAGGCCTAAGATGTATCTGTGAACAGTTGTGTTTTTCTTCTTACCAATGTTGAGCTCGGGGCTTTAAGACCAACCCGAGAGACAGTGTCAATCTTCACAATTGAATTCCCCGAGTTTGCCTCGTACGCAATCGCGAACGGGGGATTTTCCCGATGCGTGACATCCACCATCAACGGCCATTTTATTTTTGGCGGAGTCTGGAATAGTCGGTACCATTAATTGGTCAATATCTTCTATCTTAACGCGGAGAGCTCCGGAACGCCGGGTAAAACCTGCGTGCGAGATCGGGAATCAACTGGCCCCGTCCGATTCTTAAAGGATTTACGTTCATTTCGCCGGTCTTAAGCCGGCCTCAGACCGACCTAGCGATGACACAGAACAGTCGGCGATTGACTTTTCAGGATGCTCCTGTGCCTGAGCTAAGACCGCCAGGAACAAATCAGTCGGCGATCGTTTGCGACCAGAGTATAACCACAAGACGATCGGCACCAGTCGCCGTCAGAAAAAAAATATCAAAAGTCGCTTATTAAGTAGAAATATTCCAACTTCTGCGACGCGTTCTCGACACTCTTGTTCCACGACATTCACACGATTTCTCGGTCATAGTGACCTGAGCTTTAATTTCTGTCTGTTCCCGACGGTTCCATCGCAAAACGCAGGATGACCTGAGGGTGGCTTTGAGCGGAGCTCTTTCGCCGGTACTTGAAGAACTCGCATCTTTCATGGCTGACCGGAAATGAAGGTCCGCCGGTGAAAGGGCAAGAAGTCTGCCGACTCTTGATCGGACCATCGGTCATTTCCGGGTACCGGGGTGAGCAGTCGGCTGAACGACGTATCGCGACTCCCGAATCTACCGATCCGGTATACGTCCGGTTGTCTGTCCCCTGTAGATGGGGGATCTTGCTAATAATTAATTTTCAGCGATTTTATTAGTATTTATCAACAACATTTTAATCTGTGTCTATTCTTTTCAAATAAGTAATTTCTAGGCAAATGATTGCCAAAGACGTCATTGAACAATTATAAATTCAGATAAATTAATCTAATTTTGCTTTGCTAGTAAGTGATTGTTTTAGTTGTTATTTTGCTAAACTAGTTACTACTTCTAGCTGTTACCTTGCTAAATTAGTTACTTTACTTCTTTTTTACTTATAAGAATCACATGTGCCACAACATTCAGAGACTGTACCCCCTGGTTACCATCCATGCTTTATAACTTGTCGTGGCCGAGCGGTTTAGTGCATTGGGCTCAAGTTCTGGTGGCTAAGCCATCAGGATGTAGGTTCGAATCCCGCTCACGACACATGTGTCCTTGAGCAAGACACTTAATTAACTATAATTGCTTCAAACAGGGGAAGATGCAGTTTTGTTTGTCTCGCAACGGATTCATTTACCCCTCCCTGTTTCTGCGCAATGGCCGGCAGGTTTCTATCCCTTCAAAAAGTAGCCAGCATCTCGAGTGGCCTTTGGGCCTTGTGATGGGCGAAAAAGAAATTGCCGATTGCTAATTTCGTATTCTGTTTCCAAACATGTTTACAAAATTGTTAAGCCATGTTATCAGTAGACATGTCTTCTTTGAGTTTACACCACACACAATCATCAGTATTGTCAGGTAACAATTTCATCACCATTGCTTCCCTTTAATGAAATGTTGGTTCGCATGAAGGTTTATGGAGTAGAAAAAACCCCATGTGAATGAGAAAAAAAGGTAAACAAGACAAAAGTGAGCCTCTTCACCCTTAGAAATAGGTCAAAGGGAAAGGATAGAAGTAAAGTGATACGATGAGACGCCGAGCTACACAAGCGGACATAAGTGCGCTCAGGCTACCAGTTAATGAGGTTGAGCGGCTGGGGGTAGATTCATTGAGGCTTGGCTTCATCGCCAACCGGCAGGTATGGTGACTTGATGGCTTTGACCAGAGTACAGACCTGTTTGGATGTACCGTAATGTATCGAATAGAGAGAGAGAGAGCTATTGATGATTTGGTTCTTCTGGAGGGGGGTATCTAGCACCTGCCGATGCGTAATCTAGTTTGAGCGGAGACGGGGGATGTTA
>OU452238.1:4513184-4573184 GCA_911728455.2 Marthasterias glacialis
TGCCACTTGGCAGGAACCTTTCAATTAACCTCTACACCAAATGCTTCAACTTCAAACAAACCTACACCTTGGTTGAATCAGACTTCGACCTTCTAAAAGGTGAGCACGAGAAGAGTGAAGATGTTTTCTTTTTGACGGATGAGGAATTACAAATGTTTCATGGAAAGCATCCTCCATCGACGGGGGTAAGCAACTGATGGGCATATCAGGAATAGTTCACCCGATGCGAGCTGGCTGGCATCCCACTGCGCAACAAACAGCTTGATGGTGATTGAGTACTTACCCGTGACAAGGGGTGGAAACTGTTAAACTTATTGCGGTATTTTTAGAGAAGTGTTTTTTGAGGAGTGCGAGTTCATGTTGCCTGATCTGCCGATAGATCGGAGTATTCAGAACGCCTCCAGGCTGGAATGTCCTGAACATGCCGCACTCAAAATTGATTCAGATGTATCCCCATTATGGCCCAGAGGAACCTGGACAAAAACTGACTTCAACCATCCCTATTTAGTAATATAATTCTACTCATATAATGTATTTATTGTACAATGTAATAGCCACAAAAAAAAAAAAAAAAAAAAACACACCTCCGCGAGTCAGAATTGACCCAGATTCAATTTCGGGTCAGGCTGACCCGGAAACTGGTTAAAAAAAATGGGATTTTAACTCGGATTCTGCGTCAGTTTGACCCATGTCTAAGTCAGTTTGAGTCCAGGTCATATACTGACCCAGTAACGGGTCATACAGGGCCCACGGAACCCGGAATCCGGGTCAACTCTGACCCGGTTTTTTTTTAGAGTGATGTAATAATTCAGTTTCTGGCTGCGAATTGGTTTTTAACAAACATAAATAATCTAATTTTTATGGGATTTCAAAGTGAACTACAATAACGTTGTGAAATCTTGTCTTATTCATTGATCACTGTTTGAGAGTATTTACTTTGATTTTTTTCCTACAAAAAGCTTTCCTATAAGAAACAACGCGGCGAGAGACGCGTATGCAAATACCTCTCTAATTCATTCAGGTTGCGTAGTAAATAATTTACAGCCGTAAACATAGTTTTACAAAACTCTGTAATCCTCATAAAATGATAAATGTCAATGTTTTAAAGACATCCAAACAGTATAGTGGTAATTTATCCTACATTAATGTTTTTTTTTGTTTTGTTTTTATCATTAGGCCTATGTTTGGCCACCACACTCTAAACTATTTAGACTCGCTTTGACATACAAGAGAAAATCCGGAATTTTGGGGCACATATTATTATGTGGTTGGACCCAAACACAAACAGGGCTTAGAATCGATTCAAAACGTATGACATTTTGGAGATGAGATTCGCTAAAGCTTTTAAAAATGTAAGTCGGTCCTATAGACACGAAATATTTTAAGCTGAAAATGTAAACCTGTGAAATCAGAATTTAAAACGTTTTAAAAACACACAGGCAATGGCATGTCGAATCTGACCGTTCTATTTAAGCGTGGATTCGGCCAACAATGTTGCTGATAGCTGAAGAAGCTCCAACAAACCATTTGACCCATGCACTATTTTGACCAGTAAAGAATTCGTCACGCTGCGTCATAAATGAGAACGTGCGGCGTCTGCATTTCTTCAAAATGATTTCTGAGTCGCATTACAGGGGGAAACCGCCCACCCCCCCCCCCCCACAAAAAAAAAAAAAAAAAAAAAAAAAAAAAAAAAAAAAAATAATAATAATAATAATCGTAAAAATAAAAAAATAAATAAATAAATGAATATATAAATTAACAAAAAATGGGGGTATTTTATGGTGTTTTCAAAGCGAATGATTTGACTTTCACAAGTTGGATGTCAAACATGATCTTAATTTTTGTCAGAGCATGTTTTAAAGTCTTTTGTTTAACGCGCATTTAAACCCAATTCATGGAATTTACACTTTAAAAATGGATAACTATTCCTTAATTTAAACTCAGATACAATATCACAACTAATGCAGTAACAGTAGACACTTGCCGCGCATGCGAATAAGATTGACAATCCTTAATAATTATTTCCTATTTCTGTTTTCCACATCTAAACCAGTACATTCATTCACCGTCCTCTCTTCGCATTTGAGGCCCGTGGATGGTCATTTGAGACGATCCATTATTTTATTACAAGATGACTATATTTAAGTAAAAACGATGATACATGGATGAGGCCTACGCAGTGAAAAATCCAATGATGTGCCACTTGTACACACAACGTCAGACTCAAACACAAAGGGCAACGGCCCAACCATAAACTCATAAACGCCTTCGGTCTCTGCCGCATGCCCTCTGACTGAGCAGATCCTTAAAACCTATTTTCGCAGCGAGACAGATGTGTGCCAGATAATTTCTTGGAGATTGCAAGAAAGATTTGTTTAATGTAATTATAAATCCGTTGTCCTGGTTTTGTTGTCAGCTTGTACGACTGCCTAGCCTTGCAGCATTATGCAACTTGGCTTTGTAGAGTTGTGCCCTCAATAAGACATTAAATAAATTTCCTCGTTACCGTCTTGTAAGAACCTTGACCTATAAAATGGCTTTCTGATAAACCGAACTTATATCAACAGATTCCCGTATACGGAATATTATGATGTTCACTAACAGTAATCTCTGCTACTGATGAAGTGGTGCAATTTAAGCTAAAAAGGAAACAAATTTCTGTCTTCATGATTGTGTTTATACCGGGGTAATCTAAAAACGCAGTGCTGTGCGTTGACGGCGTATTATCACTCATTTATTTGAATACTTATTCATTATTTTTGAAGTGGATCCAATATACACGGATTTAGTTATAAATGGAGATACCATCTCGTCTCTGCATGCTTATAGGAATTAATCCCAGGGATATAAGCCAGCGTACAGTCGCTGATTGGGTACTTCCCCGCGTGACGTATAGCCTCATTTGCATATCGTACCCCCGTGTATTGGAATGCCTATAAAAAGCTTCCGCTACTGATTCAAGAAGAACACGAGCTTTCCGGACCATCTCTCTCTCTCGCACTCTCTACATTGATTTACTTGTTATATAGGTACGAGAGAGGCAGGTCTTAGCCTCCTCACCTGCCAGGGTCAGTGCTGCGTTCCACGGTATCAAGCCTTTGCTGTTAAACTGCTTCTATCGCCGTATCAGCGTGGAGGTACAAGCTAGCACACTCAGGGTAAATATGAATTTTGTTCAAAAGATGTTTTAACGAGGTATTGAGATCACCGTCTGAAAATGGCCTGTCCGCGTTTGTAAATTTTAGGCTACATATATTTGAAAAGCTTTTACTTTTAGGTTGTAATTTATTTAAGTTTGCATTTAATTTTTGAGCTCATAAACCACAAAATAGGTGGTGGGCGGCTGGGAGAGTCAAGAACGATTTTTTAGCGACGCGCAAAGTCCTTTTTACGATTTTCCATTGGGGGTCGGGTATAGCCCCATTTTAAAATAACTAAATAACTAAATAACTAAATAACTGAATAACTAAATAACTAAATAACTAAATAACTAAATAACTAAATAACTAAATAACTAAATAACTAAATAACTAAATAACTAAATAACTAAATAACTAAATAACTAAATAACTAAATAACTAAATAACTAAATAACTAAATAACTAAATAACTAAATAACTAAATAACTAAATAACTAAATAACTAAATAACTAAATAACTAAATAACTAAATAACTAAATAACCAAATAACTAAATAACTAAATAACCAAATAACCAAATAACCAAATAACTAAATAACCAAATAACTAAATAACTAAATAACTAAATAACTAAATAACTAAATAACTAAATAACTAAATAACTAAATAACTAATAACTAAATAACTAAATAACTAAACAACTAAATAACTAAATAACTAAATAAATAAATAAATATCTATCAAGGGTAGTAATGATCACGATGATATTCTTCAAGTTTACAAAAGAAACCTACAGAAATTTCTTCTATTGGAAAACCGTAGATTAAATAATTACGCCTTCCATAAAATTTATGTGAACAAAGCATTGTGCTTTATCAAAAACGACCAGTTAAAATTCAACTTTTGTTTATCCTTAAATTTCGATCATTTTGAGTCAAATGTAAGCTTTGTGAGTTTTTGATTGTATTTATTTTTTTTTTGCATCGTTGTTGCAGTTTTAACATCAGTGAACATTTTATTTTTTAACTTTTTGTTATCTTCATTTCCTTATGTTGTTGTCTGTATATCTTTCCTACTGTTGTAAATAGTGTTTGATCGATGACAATAAAGGGAGTCAAACTCCACTTGAACGGAAAAAACAAAAACAAACAAACAAACGAACAAACAAACAAACAAACAAACAACCCAACAAACAAACAAACAAACAAACAAACAAACAAACAAACAAACAAACAAACAAACAAACAAACAAACAAACAAACAAACAAACAAACAAACAAACAAACAAACAAACAAACAAACAAACAAACAAACAAACAAACAAACAAACAAACAAACAAACAAACAAACAAACAAACAAACAAACAAACAAACAAACAAACAAACAAACAAACAAACAAACAAGCAAGCAAGCAAGCAAGCAAGCAAGCAAGCAAGCAAGCAAGCAAGCAAGCAAGCAAGCAAGCAAGCAAGCAAGCAAGCAAGCAAGCAAGCAAGCAAGCAAGCAAGCAAGCAAGCAAGCAAGCAAGCAAGCAAGCAAGCAAGCAAGCAAGCAAGCAAGCAAGCAAGCAAGCAAGCAAGCAAGCAAGCAAGCAAGCAAGCAAGCAAGCAAGCAAGCAAGCAAGCAAGCAAGCAAGCAAGCAAGCAAGCAAGCAAGCAAGCAAGCAAGCAAGCAAGCAAGCAAGCAAGCAAGCAAGCAAGCAAGCAAGCAAGCAAGCAAGCAAGCAAGCAAGCAAGCAAGCAAGCAAGCAAGCAAGCAAGCAAGCAAGCAAGCAAGCAAGCAAGCAAGCAAGCAAGCAAGCAAGCAAGCAAGCAAGCAAGCAAGCAAGCAAGCAAACAAACAAATAAATAAATAAATAAATAAATAAATACATACATACATACATACATAAAAAAAAAATAAATAAATAAATACATACATACATACATACATACATACATACATAAAAAATAAATAAATACATAAATAAATACATACATAAATAAATAAATAAATAAATAAATAAATAAATAAATAAATACATAAATAAATAAATAAATAAACAAAAAAATAAATAAATAAATACATAAATAAATAAATAAATAAATGTTTTTTTCTTTAAATACAAAGAAAAACAAATTAAAATCAGTGTCGTGAGATAACAGATTATTCAGTTGTTATCATAATTAAATCGGGTCGTGGACGGAATACGCGAAGCGTGCTCCGTGTGTACACAACATTTTCCCTCGAGTTAGAAATATGAAAATTTATATCCATGGTCAATTTCTAATTAATTGCAGATGATCAGCAGTTAGGCTTGAATAGGTAGCGTATGCCCTAGATTGCCACGCAAGCATGCACCATTTCCACTTACACAGAAATAGTGCAACAAGTACAAAGGTTGGGGTCAGAGAAAAAAAGTCACCCGGTGTGTCTAACGCACGACCTTGTATTCACCATCGATTGGTTCACGCACGTCAGATTCCCGTCAACGCCTGTCATGGATGGTAACCAAATTACTAACAAACGTATTCGATAAGTAAGGGACATACCTGGCAATACGAGAAAGTTGATTTGATTTCTTGAGTGTGTGTTGTTTCTTCTTGATGGGGTCGTTCTTCCGCCCGATTTCGTCGGATTAACCGCCGTGGAAAATGTCACCTCTCAGTGTTATGAAGTCAGCTACAGTAACAGAAGGAAAGAACGAGAACAAAGAAAATGGCCGTGACTAAAACAAAAACGGTAATGCAGTTCGTGTTAGTGAGGTACCTTGCTCGAATTTCACACAAGGGGAAAAGGCAGGAATCCAGACTTTAGAGCAGAGCTAAAATAAAAAATTAAAAGAGAGATGTAATATATCACTTTTTGCATCATAGCGTCCACTTTGAAGAGGACAGAGAAATCAGGGCGGGGCAGCAGCGAAACTAAGGTAAAATTTTAGGGGGCACAAGGGGGTGCACCATTTTTCCAAGGGGGGCACTTCTGACAGATTAAACATTTTCAATTTTCATAAACAAACCAATTTTCGACGCTCTTTTAATGCCATTTACTATTTTTTTATAAGATAATCTGACATGGAGGTAAAAACAAATACACTGTCTGCTTGTAAATGGAAAAATAGTTGACAAAAAACCCCATTGAATTTACTACATAAAAGCTTCCAAAATGTATCATTTTACTCTGGTAATTTTTAATCTCAAAAGTCCAGATTTCATATTCGGGCACCTGGGGGCACGAACATCAATGGGGGGGGGGGGGGGCACGTGCCCCCAGGCACCCCCTTAGTCATACCGCTGGGCGGGGTGGGGTGATCCTGGGCCGCAAGGCAAACACACCCCAACTTTGGGACAGGGAGGCACGTTGCGTTCAACCACCCCTCCCCCTAAAAAAACCCAAACAAAAACAAAACGTCAGTTATGACTCGATGACGGCATAAAGACACGGCGCCAACACAAATCTTGATGTAATTAAACGTCTCTTTAACCCGCATTACAACAATTTATTCTGTCATTCGTTATCAATTCCATAAGCTAAGAGGGACGACATAAATTCGAAAAGGTTGTTCTGCAAAATCATCAGTCCTTCCCCCTAAGAAGAGCGACGGATCGCTCTCCATGGCCTCAATTAATTTATGATGGAGCAAGCGAAAACGCTCCTACAGTGTAACTCGTGTCGCCCACGGAATACCTTTATATTCAATTATGGTGCACGTTATCTAATTGTCGAGTAATTTACCTCATTATGGGGCTACTTCGCCCAGGTTTTATCCTCTAGTCATGTATCCGCTACGCAGGACCAAGTTCTGCAACCAAGCTGTAGGGTTTTTGTGGTGTAACTTTGTGTGTAAATTATGTTGTTGTTGATGCATGTTTGTTGGGGTTGGGGTGTTTGTTTCTTTTGGTATCCTCTTCTTCTTCTGGTTTTGTATTCCCTTTTTTTATTCCAAGTCACGTGTCAAATAACTTCTGGAGTGTCGTGGCCGAGCGGTCTGGAACACGGGACTCGAATTCTGGTGTTTTTTGGTCCGGTTGTGGCACGTGTGTCCTTGAGCAAGATACTTTACCATAATTATTGCTTTGTCTTTCGTATTGGATATTAAGCCGTAGGTCCTGTGTACTAGGATTAGTAGTGCACGTAAAAGAACCCAGAACACGTATCGTGGAAGAGTATAGACAGTGTACTGTAAGTCTCGCGCGTATTCGAACATAAGGGTCCGTTAAAGCGCGTGATTTTGTTTTCTTTACATGTTACAACAATGTGTGTGGGACCAAAATGGTCCCCAATTTATTCGAATACGCGCTAGACTTACACAGTCTATAGGGGAATTACCCCGGCGTTTCTTGTTCACAAGCAAGCACCCTTGTACATACAGGTTGCCCCAGGCTTAAGAGTCTTACAGTATAGTTCACGTAAGAGGCATCCTTGGTTTCATTACCAGATAAATAAAATAATAATAATTCAGTAATACTTTTAGCTTTGGATTTAGAAAATAGTAAATGTGCACACAAGGTGACGTCAACTACATCCTCGCGTGCCAGTTTAACATGAAGTCACATTTAAGCCAGACCACATTAATGATAAAAGCATTATCCGTGTCCTTGGAGTGATTGAAGTAAAAACCCACGCCATGGAAACCTGTCTCACTTATCTGTTTGTTCCTATAGAAACAGGTTCTCTTAAGTAGAATTATGTTAAACCCTCTCCTTGACCGTGGGTGTTGAATGTTCGACAGTGTGCGTTAAAAAAAACAAAGGCTGGGCGTTCGGCTGGGATGTTTCCCGAAAACAGAAAATCAAAGAAAACAATCTGGCACGTGTCTGAAGGAGAAAGCCACAAAAAAAGAAAAGAAAGAAGCTAAGACGGTATCTGCATTGGCCGTGGCACATGCTGTGTTGAACGTCAAAATAGCCCAAGGGAAATGGAAAAGACAGTGCCCCGGGACTGTTTTTTCTTCCGTCAGAAGAATAAGCCATTCACTCGACCAAAAATGTTAGCTAAAAAAAAAAAAAAATACCCGGACTGCATGGAAGCAGCACAAACTTGTACACAGTTAGTTTTCTATGTATCATTACGCAAGAAAAAATTGAATTTGTGCCGTCGCGTGTTTTGACGGCTATTTGACCCTGAAGTGAATTTTGGCAAGCCGATGGCGTTACTGGAGTGTGCGGTGTGACGATTTCAATCATGCTTCGATTTGTTTCGCTTAGACGCACTAAAAGCTATGAATAATTATAGAGTAAAGGCCTTTCATAACAGTTTCCGAATAACCAATCCATTATCAAATATAGTCAAATAATACACGGTTAATATTTCCAGATTAAAACACACGTATATACCACTATTTTCCTGTCTTCTCTTATCTTTGACTTGAATTGGACAAATTTGCCCGAACGGAAGAGGTTTTTGGTGACACTAACTTGTCTAAAAAACGGAGAGGCCGTCTTAATTGCTTTGCTCCATTTAGCACTACGGCCCTTTACGAAACCACGGCTTGGGCTTGGGCTTAGGCTTCGCCAGTTATTTAAAAAACGCGTGCATTAATTACGGGGCTTCAAACAGGCTGACGGAGACCAAGCCGGAGCCCAAGTCAGAGCCGTGATTTCGTTAACGGCCTATGTAAACAAGTTCGAGGATGGGCGGGGAAAGGGTTTGACCAATTTGAAAAATGAGGTGCGGATAATATAGTTCGCACAGGCTGTGTCTATGGGGGAACCTGATATAAATGACTTGTAATGCTAAATGTTAGTTAGGTTTTATGATGATCGTAAATTCGAGACTTAAGTACTGCATCACATGGGTCTCTCTTTCTTGTCTGGTTTTGGCGCTACTGATTTGAAAGGAAGACACAACATAATGAATGTTCCTGCCGTAAATTCGCAAGGCCAACGACTGTTCAAAATCGTCCTCAAATTAAACGCAAAAGTTTACACCTCCCATTTCTGTCTCACTTTGGAGTAATTGATTTGAATGGAAGACATAACATAATGAATGTTCCTGCCGCAAATTCGCAAGGCCAACGACTGTTCAAAATCGTCCTAAAATTAAACGCAAAAGTTTACACCTCCCATTCTTGTCTCGCTTTGGAGTAATTGATTTGAATGGAACACGAAAAAAAAAAATGTTCCTGTCGCGAACTCGCAATGCCAGCGACTGTTACCATTGTCCTCAAATGATCGCGAAGGTGACACCTTGGCACGCTTGTAGGCCACATCGATTTGAACAAAAGACAAAACAAACTCCAAAGCCAACGACTGTTTAGATCGCCTCAAACGATCGAACATTCGAGGTCGCTATCGATATTCACGGGCGCACACGCCCTCTAGCGCCAATTATCAATCTGCATATCCCGGGTTTCACGCGCGCCCGAGCAAGTCCGCCAGACGCATTGAGTTAGAAATTATGTTGAGGGAATTTGAAAACCAAATATTTGCTGACGGCGATCTCGTTATAAGCAAACTTCCCGCGGGGTTGAAAGGGAAGATAGTGTGCACTTTTACCAGCAGGGAAAGCAGTTACAGTGACATTGATATGGTGTAGTTGTGTGTTCAAGCACGGCTGCGGCGCCTCCATTCAAAACTATGTTTTTTTTTAAAGTGCAATATTGACACTTAACAAAAACATGCGGATGGAAGGTACGTGATAGAGGTGCCCATTCATAAATATTTTGTGTAAGTAAAATTGTTTTCCATAGTATGCTGAAAAATAAATATTTAACAGATTTAAAATAGAATGGGTGGTCAGGGTTGGCGTAGTGATATCTTTTCTCGCCTTCCACCTCTAGGACCCCGGTTCGAATCCCGCTGGGGCACTATGTGGATCAATTTGGGCCTTCAGTCCACACCTGATTGCGTGGGTTTTCCGTGGAATAATTCTCTTGGGTCTTCCTCCCACATCTGAATTGCAATTTCCTTCCTTGTCATCTCTCCATGAGATTCTTGGCTAGTATAGTGATTAAGTTCGCTTTTTTCTGAGAATCCTTGGCTTCGCAACCAGAATTAATAAACGATATGAATTAGAATACATCATCGCTATCAGTTGTTAAAACAGAAACACGTGTTTCTTGTAGACAAGCAAACCTCTATCTCTTGTTTAATGTTCTCCACTCATCACTACGTACGGTAACTCGCTCTAGCTCTAGCTCGTGTTTAAAGGCAAAGTATACCTTTGGTTTTTGGAACCGTACATTTGCCTTAATGCTATATTATAATTGTAGATATATACCATAAAACTAACCCGTGTAAATTTCATTTCAAAAGGTGGCAGCGTTTTTGAGATATCGCCAACAATCTGGAGCGGTTGCGTTCACGCAGAAGAAGTATCCGTCATTGGAATACACATTCTGAGAAGCGTTACGGCCATAACGCTTCTCAGATTCAAATTTTTGGGGATAAAAAGTGACACATTTTTCTATAATTGCAGTACTTCGAAGTGAAACGTTTATCAAAATGCATTATACTATCCAAAGCTGCTGTACTTCTTACCAAGTAAGTTATTTATTGCCATAAATTTTCAGAGTCATTACCAAACGTATACAGACCCTTTAAATCGTACTTAATAGACACAGTTGGAAGACGGGACAGCAGCAGCGTTTTAGAGACTAGGCAAATCGGGCCAACCGAAATCCACGTCTTTAATCAGATACCTGACAACTGAAATCTTTTCCAAAGGTGCGGGGGAAAAAAAACCCACTTGCAGTTAATTGAAAAAAGGACAGGCATGTTTACGAAGAACTTGATATTGATTTTTTTAATGTTTTTTTTTTTTTTTTTTTGCTCTGATCTCGGCGTGTCACTGTTGCGGCACACATGTCAACTGATATCGCTTAAAGGGGAACAAGATAGCTTTGAAAAAATTATATCATTCTGTGACTGATGTCGAAATGGTTAATCTTTTCAATAATCCGCATTGTTACTATTATTTTTAATGCGCATCTGCTCATAACAATAACTTTAGCAAGATCAATGATTTTATATTATCTATATTTTTTTTACAAGAAATAATGCTATTCAAATGAAAATTCTGTTAATTATTGACTAAATTGGTGTCAGAGTGGAGATTTGCTATTATGTATATCTTAAGTAAATAGAAACGCTATCATCCAACGGAATAACAAATCAGGTTTTTTTTTCGGTGACTAGTAAGAGCATTAATGCCGGCGCATTATCTTGCTTAACAAACAAACAAACAAACAAACAAACAAACAAACAAACAAACAAACAAACAAACAAACAACCCAACAAACAAACAAACAAACAAAAACAAACTGCAAAAATATTTATGTATTAAGGTGGTTATCGAGAGAAAAAAAAACATAATTTTACATTTTTTGCACATTCATATAAGAAGAACTGAGTGTGGAGATATAATTTTCTCGTACGCAGTAGTATTCGTACCTAGATATTTTACTTTAAAGGGAACCAGTATCAAGTGTATCAAACAAAATACAGAACCGTTAAATTAAATATCGTTCATTTTCTTTCCGGTTATTGTCAACCATGTATCACACCAAAGCAGAGGACATCTTATTAAAGTTTATCCCGTTGGCAGCAATCATCCTGTTCGAAAGTGTGACGTAATTCCACTGTAAGCCACGCCCACTTCACACAAACTGGCTCCAACGAAGTCCGTAGGAATTGCATTGAGCTCGTTTTTGTGTGTGAGGATTTATGTAAGAAAAGTTTAATAATCGGACTTGGCCTTTTTTACATCTCTTCGTCAAAGGCTCGAGATCTCAGAAATAAAAGTTTCTATGATAAATGCTTTGGGTGTGCAGCAGATATGCGCGCGCGTGTGACACAATGACATACCAAGATGCTAGAGTCAGTGATGAATTATTTTGTTTGTACGTAGGGTGGTATACAGCGCAGTGCCCACTTTATTTAAAAAAAAAATGCAGACGCTTTTAACATTTTTAGACAATTCTTTCTGAAAGATCAAAGGAAACCGCAAATTCTTCCTTTTTGCCGCGAAACTATTTCAATTCGATTAACGACACATTTGCTCTGAGAACTCTGTGTAGATTTTAAATCTCGCTTTTAAGCATATGCCGCAACAACAACATCTGAGCTAAGAATAGCCTGTATTGACATGCGGGTAAATAAATGTCAAAGCCAAAAGATCCGCCACAGTTGTGATCATAGACGGTAATGTCTGGAATACATGCAACTATACAACAAACAAGTAAATTTAAAGGTATTAAACTGATACTACGCAAGGGTAGAATTCAAATGTTCACGCGAGTCAGTGCATTACGATGCCAACGAAATCACAACCGTATCCTAACTGCGAACAAACCCGATTGCCCCTTGCAGTAGCAGGCAAGGGGTGGATTTCCCAAAACTAGTCCTAATTTAGGACTAGTCATATCTTACGACTTGTCCTATAAGTTAGGACTAGTTACTCATCCTAACTCGAGATAAGACTAGTCCTAGCGCTTGGTGAAATCCACACCAGGACTCTGAGTGATGATCAACGTGCAAAACGTCACAGCGCTGCCATCGTCGGGTAACCCGTACACACTTAAATATACCCAACAACTAAGCAATGGACATTTTGAAAGAGTCCTACGTCATTCACGGAAAGCCTCTGCCGTTGTATTACCAACAGATTTGATCGCAGCTGCATTTTGTTCGAGTCAACGTAACAGACAAAACATGTAAGGCGGCATTTCCCCTTCCAAATCCTCGTTTCCTATGCATGACAGTCGGGAACATCAGATGCTTAATTCGAGATTGCCAGCGACTTGAGTAAAACGTAGAAGACACAAAACAGATGAAAGTCACCGCGACCGGAGCATCACAAGCTCCCCTGACGCGGACACGCTGTATCCAGTAGCATCCGACTTGGCAAGTTAATCTACCCAGCCCATCATTCCCTCACATTAAACACTTGCATTAATCCCACTCTCCATCATCCCGATCATCCTTTCATATCAACTCCATCAAGAGTCGACGCACTCTACTCTCAAGGAAGGCTTGAGGCTGTCTCTCACCTTTACCCCTGAAGGGACTTTTAACTCAACATCCCTCGATGGACCGCAAAGTCGCCTGACTAACTCGGGGGTACGAGTACACATCGCCAGGTCAGGAATTTCACAGCACTTTTGTCTCAGAATATTTTGACAAATTGCCGTGTTTTGTCAGAGACAGCTTTAGCTTTTTGCGTGCATCACAGAAGTCTCGCTTTGCAGTTTTCAACTTGATGGTTGATATTACCTGCAAGGGTAAATTGGGGGCCCCGATATACAAGAGAGCCAATCAAGGACATATAAATGTGCGTTTCCAATTTAAGTTGTTTTGACAGTTGTGGCAATTTGTTTCCACGGTGTAATAACGAAATCATACATTGCACGGCAATTGGCAATTGCCCTTTTGCGATTAGCTTTGTACGCGTTTGTCACTCCGAAAAGACGAATGAACTTTAAAAAGCCGGCAGCGCCCTCGCTCTACGCGAACTTGAACAATGCAAAGTTCTCTCACCATGCAAACTTATTTTGGATGCCCCTTTAACCGAAGGTCTGCTTAGCATGTTCATCGACCCAGAGCCGCACTGTCGCGAAACACCATCACGTATCCGAATCATGATCGCAGGTAAAAATTAATTTCGGTAAAGCACCCGTTTGTAAAAAACAAAACAAAAAAAAAGACAAGTTCGGAAATGTCAACCGTATAATTATAACCGATGCCATTTTCAATACATGTGAAACGACACCTTCGCAATTTAAGCAAAAATGCGTTTCGTTTCCCGGTGAAATTTTAAAAGGAATTTTAAGAAGGAGTATTTATTTTCAACGTGGTACCTTCTGAACCGAAGAGGAAACATTTGGTTTGTATTAAAGACACGGCTCGATGTGCCAAATTTCGATGTTTACCGCAAGACGTGCTCCAACAAGTAGGTCAAATCATGTCTCTGCAATCATTTTTTTTTATACAGGCGCAGATTATCCCCTCCTCCTGGCCCCGCGGCGACGGAACAGCCTTCCCGAAGGCTGCCTCTGTAGATCGTCCAGAAATTACATCGACTTCACACACTATGGGGCAACCCAGACGACATTAATGTACCTTTATCTAAAACGGTAGCGTGTTAAATGAAGCGCGGTGTAGGATCGCGGCGCGGTATTACTAGCAGAATAATAAAACCAACATCTGACGCTGCATCAGTGGCGTAAATACATTTTCATTTAGGGGGCAAGCGGAGGGTGGGGGGGGGGGGACATAAATTGGGGGCTATTAAATGTATCGAACCATTCATTTGTGCATTTGTCTATCTCATTTGGGGGATTAGATAGGGGAAGGGGTACATGTAGTTGTTTTGAGCAGGAGGGGGACATTAAGTGTGAGACGGGCAAGCTTTGGGGGCTTTCAAAGAATGTTGTGCGTATGTGTGAACCTCGTTAGGTTCCAAATGTATGGCATGAATACTTTAAAGAAGTTTTTATTCGGTTCAACTTGACTTTTGTGTATACAAAACCAATTGAAGCGTCTCTCAGTACCGACACTTAACATATTTTGATAGGGACTAAATAAAGGTCATCTGAAAGCCTGGTAAGCCTGGCCCAAACGCTGGGCAGGATTACTTATAGGCATGGTTTAACCAAGTAGTAAGACAGCCTGGAAAGTCTGTTAAAAACAGGCTCACAGTTCAAGGTAGAGCGTGGCTCCAAAGACCGTTAATCTAGTATGCAATCGCTGTGTGTAACAAAGCAGATTATTTAACGAAGCAGAATATTTGACAAAGCGGAATGTGTAACTAGGCAGAATGATTGACAAAGTATAGAATGCCGTCTCAAGGCCACGAGCTTGATGTTCGTGGATTACAAATTGTGACATGCGGCGGTCTTTCGCAAAAGCTCATCCCATTCATTTTGCTATACGATGACAAAGACGCAAACCTCTCATTTCAATGCTTCGTTTTTAATTCCCCATGCCGTTTTTAATTCCCCATGCTGTCTTTCTTATAAACTGACTATTCGTTCTATGAATAGGGCGTGCTGCATATTTTCTTTAATCCATTTTCGTATTATATATTTTCATAATCATATTATTTGCTATTATCACTGTGTCTTAAAATGCTATTGCCATAACCTGGTAACATTGTACAGCGCATTGAGGATTCCATCGTTTTTGAAATGCGCTTTATAAGAATACATTTATTAATATTAATATTATATTATCATCCAGACAAAAGGCTAGCATATCCTTGGTAACTATTCAACAGTTCTACCCCATTTAATGAGAGCCCACGGTTCATTTATTTCCCCCTAGTGCCCCGAGCCGTCAAATAAGGGCTTCCTAATTTCTTTTCTCGAGAAAAGCTTTCCAAACGAATTAAATTACAACTAGGTGCACAAACACATTATCGCCATGCTTCTGTACTTTTGGCCCATCTATCAATGTTTTCATATTGGCATCTATATCCTAACTACGTCAACGTTCCAATTTTCATATTTGGTTTTAATGAGAAGTGATTGATTGTGGATGTGCTTTTTTGGAGTGGATCCCGAAACAATATATTGTAATTAATGGCACTTGCTCCTCTCCCAAAAGATTGCTACAATATCAGCAGGTAATGGCCTATATTTAAAGATAAGTTCCATATGTTAACCCAATTTTTAAATGTGACTTCATCAATTTGGAATAATTTATGTAAATAAGCATTGCCTCCCACAGACGGTTGGAAATCATTGAAAGCTCTACTCTTAATTTATGAATTAAAATTTTCACGATGAATAATTATAAAGATAACCACTATACGGTAATATTGTGGTTGGTGGTGGTCGCATGACCTACGCGTTACGTCACGATTTAAATGCATATTCATATGGGACTCATACGCAATCTGACATTACCACGCGCGTAAGTTCCGCTTTGAGCATGCGCTTATTTCTGAGGATAATGAATATTATACAAGATTCATGGTTGGTCCGAGTTTTGGCCGATTTGGCCCGCAAATGTAGATTTAAATCTGAAGTAGCTGTTTTTTATTCGTTACAAGCTTTCATTCTGAAGGCATTACACAAAAAAATGATAACAAATAAATAAAAATACATGCTGTGCCTTGTCCTTGGCATATGCGAACGTATTTGTACGTTTTGCGTTTTGAAACAGCATGTTCTGTCGAAATTCGTTCAGAGAAAAACATTATAAAACAACAACATTCTGCAAAAATCAGACCATGCCACTTTAAGCGGGCAGTGGGCGGAGCCGTCTTTGGTGAGGCCTTACTGGGGACGTAATGTATGTTCAACCCGAAAGGGAGCGAGATCAATGACTGCCTGCCTTTGTGGCTCTTTCTGCTGGCTTCGGCTTTTGGCTTCGGCTTTGGCCTAGGCTTAGGGGCTTAAACAAGCAGACAGTGAAGCCAGCACCGATGCCGTGGATTCGATACGGGTTTGTCATTGGTAAGTCACCGTGTCTTCGCCCAGCAACGCTCAGTCAAAATAGGATAAGGAAATTGACACCGTCCATGTTACGTCAGTATTAATGTTTTATATCATACACCATAAAGTAATTTGTAAGAATACTGTCCATGCAGACTGTAATGATAACCATTATATTTCACATATATTGCCACAATTTACATTTAATAGACCAATTTTCTAAATAGAGCTTAGTCAGCGCGAGTCACGGTTTCTAAACACTGCGTGAACATTGAACATTGTACATTTTGCACTGACTGTCTTGAACAGCGTCCACTCATGCCAGATTCGATCTGGTAATTGATTGTTCATTCCACCCGAGAGAGTTCGCCGTCTCATTTCTCATAGTGATACAACGGTTGCTCGCCGGTCGCAGTCTCGTATTTTATAAAAAATTAGGTTGGACGGTCGCCAGCCTCTGCAAGAAAACCGGATAGAATTAAGATAAAAAGAAACTAAAACCTGGTTATCAGCCTCCTTCCGAGTTCGCTTTTAAGCCTACGTGCGCAGGTTTCAAAATAGTACAATACATATATACTGTAACAAATAATGTTATTATTTGGCCCATTTACTTTGGAGTTTTTTTTTGCGAACAGGAAAATTTTGAGAGCGGACATGAGACATGAGGTACTTTGTACCTGCCGTACTTTGTTACTATATAATGTACCCGTCGGATCAGTTTGCAGTTTCTTTTAGTATTCAATTCACTTGTATCCAGTGATATGAAATGACATTTAAAACCTGGCCAGTGTAAAACAACAGGGTACTTTTTTGCCACATCTTTGAATGACCTCTGGATGTGTAATCGGTTTGCAACAACAACAACAACAACAACAACAACAACAACAACAACAACAACAACAACAACAACAACAACAACAACAACAACAACAACAACAACGACGACGACGACGACGACGACGACGACGACGACGACGACGACGACGACGACGACGACGACGACGACGACGACGACGACGACGACGACGACGACGACGACGACGACGACGACGACGACGACGACGACGACGACGACGACGACGACGACGACAACAACAACAAACAAACAAACAAACAAACAAACAAACAAACAAACAAACAAACAAACAAACAAACAAACAAACAAACAAACAAACAAACAAACAAACAAACAAACAAACAAACAAACAAACAAACAAACAAACAAACAAACAAACAAACAAACAAACAAACAAACAAACAAACAAACAAACAAACAAACAAACAAACAAACAAACAAACAAACAAACAAACAAACAAACAAACAAACAAACAAACAAACAAACAAACAAACAAACAAACAAACAAACAAACAAACAAACAAACAAACAAACAAAGAATAAGATAGTTATCACAAGTACTTTGCCACATCTTTGACAGCCCTTCTCTGGCCTTGAAGACAAGGTTAAGGTCACACGAGAAGAAATACACAAACAGCCTATTAAGATTTCTGAAAGACCTTACGAAAATTTGCATGTCACTAGTCAGTTCAATTCAATTCTGGCTTATTAAAGCCACTCAGGCGTTTCGTTCCCAGATAATATGGAAAGAAGAAAAAAAAGTAACCACGGATCAGACCGAGTTAGCCTGTAACTCATCGCCTTTGGTAATATTTAGGTGCTGACCGGACAGTCAGAATTTTGATTTCCACGAGGTGGAACGGCTCGTGACTTGAACAAAGATGAGACAAGTATGGAAGAGTCTGAAATGTTTGATGGATGCTCCACATCGGGGATGTGTTGATCAAGTTCAATTGTCGAGATTGATAAAATGACTGCAGAGATTATTTATGCTGATTGCAGAACCTTATTATTCTACAAAATCTCAAAAGGAACTTGTAATAGCTGTAAATAATTCACACTAGATAGTTACGTTTGGGGAAAATCTGGATGTACCCGAGTGTTTTTTGCTGCATTGTTTGTTTTATATACTTCATTATGGTAGACCCTTCATCTCTCATTGGATCTTTGATTGTCTCTGTTTTTGAACAGGTTTCTTGGTGATGAATGGCACTTTTGTTGCTTTTACTTCCTGTTGGTGTTTAACCTCCAGCCTCCGAGCCTTCTTTTTTAGTGATAGTATTCATCATTTATTTGAAATGTTTTATAATTGTTACTCATGTAAATGTTGCTATTATTATTTTCTTATTTTATTCTGTAAGCATTTTGTATTGTTCTAAACGTTTTTCTGTTTTTTGATGACCCATTGGAAATCATCTTCGTGGTGACATGGGCTACCATCAATAAATAAAACTATACATGAATAATTCATGAATAATTCATGAATAATTCATACCGGGGGATGAATTACAGGTAAAGAAACCCTTTCTACGGGTTTTAAATTACGCAGCCAACATTGGCAAGTGTCAAAGACGTGTGTCGGCACTTTGACCCAACATGTACATGAAATAACAAACCTGTGAAAATTTAAGCTCAATCAATCATCAGAGTTACAAGAAAAATAGTGTAAACACCCATTATATGTTTGTGTTTTTGTTTTGTTTTTGTTTTTACTGTTTTCAAACATCGAGTTTTGGTCTCGCGGGATCAAAACCAATTGTTTCACTAACTTCTCAAAAACTATAGCATTTCAAGCAAACATAATTATTTCAATTGAAGTTTTCCACCATGATCACCCCCTATCCATGTAATTCTCATGTGAACCTGTGAACGTATTAAATATTGACAATCTTAGCAACTTAAGCAGAAGCTTAGGGAAAACATTGGATCTTTTATTATCTTGGACAGTATAAGGTACACAACAATGGTGAACATAAATGTCGAAAGACAAACGTCCAACAGCAAACAGAGCTAGTCGCTTTTGAGCGGCTCTTGCTCTCATTTCCAGAAGAACCAACCAAACAAAATACTTTTATATAAACACTTCGAGATCCATTGAGTTGTTACTTATTGATCAGAAAGAGAGACCAAATAATACGGTACGTTACACAAAGATGATTTTAAAAGTGTGTTCACTACATTAGTTTACCCTAAATAATTTGCAAGGAAGTGCGCATAAGGTTCCGTTCAGAGATCCGTTTTCTTGACAAAGTTGGGATGTCGTCTATTTAAAATGAAAAAGGGAACTTTTTTTGATTCATTTCTTCCCGTTAGATGTCGGTAACTATGCTACCGGTAATGGGGCATATTCCTCATTCCTGCTGACGGCCGGTGACAAGTTTGAGTTTCGCCGGTGATGGGATAATAAAGTATAAGACTTGTATACTCTTGATCTACTTAATCATGGGATATGATTGTTTTGGCTTCAAGCGACCACTCGGTATAAGACAAAACATTCCCGTTGGCTCATGGAGGACTCTTGAGTTGAACAAGAAACACACTCTGATTCTTTCTTGGTTTTTTTTTTTTTAGAAAAACAGAAACGTACAAATGCAGTACGAAAGTGACTTTTTAAAATTCTTTTTATTCAGTTAATTTGAAACAAACTAGATTTTTTTTGTTTTAATTTGAAAAAGAATTAGTTAACCTTCCTATAAAAGTGAAGAAAAGTTAAAACACCAAATAACATGGGTAGTTAAATTCTACATCAGCAAATTGATTAGAAACACATTTATACATAAAATAGATTGGATTTTGTTTAACATTTCATCGATACGTTTGACGCTGTATTGCAAACAATGCACGCCCTTTCCCTGCAGAAAACACGTACTAACAAGAATGATTCTCGAATCTTAAAAAAAATACAATTTCTTTATCAAAACAACGAAAGAAGACTAGGAGACAAATTACAGGTTGACTAAATGGACGCCAAAAGACTTTTTTTGTCGTAGGTCCGAATCTACTACAAAATTTCTCAATGTTTGAGAAAATTTCGCAAGGAATGTTGGACAACAATGTAAAAAATCACTGTCCTTGCACACGAAGATCGTTTTGTAATATTTTACAAACATTGAGAAAATTTCGTCAGGAATGTTGGTTTGTTCCCGTTGCGTGAAAAGGTCAAAGCGGTCGTACGAAAAGAAATTTTATCCATCTTCTCCCGCGCTGTGTTACTCAACGCAAATAATATTGCATTTCGCAAAAACTCGACCAGTAATACCTCCTGTGATTGCACTATTATCCAAACTCCGCGATTGATCCCTCCCCCACGATTTTGTTAGAGAGAGAAAAAAAGTGCCACTCGTCCCCAAAAGCAACTTGTTAGTGACGAACAAGGACAAAAGAAACATATGAGGAAATAATGGGATATCACATTGCTTCCACGGCACTAGCTTGACCACACAAGCAAACATCTTGGCCACGGGGGAAGGAATCTCGCGGGGGGGGGGGGGGGAAGGAATCTCGCGGGCCTCAGGGGACTACAAATCAATTCCTTATCGATTCGGCTAAACACCCACCTGTCGACACAACAGGTTCGTAAATTGCGAGAGCAGGATGCGGGAATAATAAATTGGGAAAAAATTAAAAAAGGGGAAATTCTTTTTTATATTTCGGGCCGTATGTCATGACAAGAAAATAATAGTCGGATACCTGACCGCAGTTTTCTTGTGTGTACTATAAAGGTTTATGAAATGGGGTTAATGTGGCCCTCAGCATACTGTGTGTTATTGATGGAGGAGGCCGTCCCAAGAGATAGTCTAAGCGTCCTAGGTTACATGAGGCTAGAAGAAAAGTATCTTGAATTCAACAGAAAAAAAACATTCAGTAATGTTTGAAGCTTTGCATGGTGTGAAGGATAACATGGAACTATAACCAGTGAACTAGTAAACTTGCGGGTACAACCATGTATAAATCTCTTATGGGAGGAGTGGTTGCTCTGAAAAGAGCCGGTGTGGTCTCGAACAGTATAAACTCTACTCGTTTTCAGGAAAAAGACGAGCAGAGTATGCTGAAGACAAGCAGAGTATACTGTTCGAAACGTCGAGACCACACCGGCTCTTTTCAGAGCTACCACTCCTCCCAAACGAGATTGATACATGGATGAACCCGCAAGTTTACTAGTTATAATTTCATTATTAGAAAAAAACATTGAAAAGGATATGATAAATTGTGTTTCGGTTGGAGTGAAATAATTTGGTTGTTTGAAAATTACTTCAAGCGAAATTTGACCCCAAAATATTGTTTTTCTCACTTTGCAGTTGGACTCACACATAAAATGAAAGCTTCCCAATCAGATTGCTTCCCTGTAGCGGGGATTTTTCTTTTAGGGAATACACATGTCTCAAGGGAATTCGGCAAAGGTTGAAGCAAAATAAGTCCAATCACATTTTCGAATTCGGTTTCAACAAGGCAGCGGTTCGATGTAAAAGCCCTTCACCATAATCGCACGTGGCAGTTCAATTGAAAGTACCGATATTCAATATCACTAAGTAAGGCTCAGCCGACTTGTTTTTCCCGTTGGTGCACGTGGGCATGCATCCCTTGCAGTAGTTTAAAAAATTGAAATTTTAATTAAAAGACTGACGAGATGAAATGGGAAAAAACCAGTAATTACAGCCAACACTGACGATTCAAAACGTTCTGCATTCAGTCTAGGTAAAATTGCACGTACATGTTGGGCGCAGAAACTCGTTTTCATTTCAGACGATGTAGGTCTTTTTAAACTCACATTTCATGTTGAAAATTCCTACGAACAACTCAACCCGCAATAATGAATGGACTGATCGTTTCTGCTACATGATTCAGAACACTGAGAATCTGCACATGAGCACGTTGATTAAGAGATGTCAAATAATGTAATATAAATCCAATTTCCATTACACTGATCTGTGCATTCTCAAACGACATGACAAACTTAGCGATAATGTGCCTCGCGCGGCCACCCGACAATGGGGCACGATCTCAAGGCGCTGCTCTTCCAAAATGCAACACTTTCTCTGGTGCCATAAGCGCCCAATCCTGCGGTAACTCTCGCAATTAAAATGGGGGCAAAGATACTAGAAACACAAGATAGGACACTTTTAAGAAACATGAAACGCAAAATTGGGGCGCCCGCTGTCGTTTGGTAGGTAAAAACCAACCATTGTTGTGTCAACAATCCTACCAAAATAATTGACACATGGGGAAGGGCGCCATTACGCGGTTGGTAGGTGTAAAGGCGTTACATCTGCTACCGCGCAAAACGGCACAAGTGTCCTATCTTATGTTTCTAGTATCTTTGGTGCTTATTCACCAACCTAATACTATAATCTCATCTTCACTTTGCCCTCACAAGTGGACACAAAAATAAACCGCTCTTTTCGCAAAACTATGGAAGGCCTATTCTCTAGGTTTTAAACGAGGTCAGTAATAAACAGCACAAACCTTGTTTAATGGCTGACATGTTTACCACCTTTTCAACACGATGCTGCCATCACCTAGTAATCAGATCTTCCGTCATGTTGTTCTAGCAATGGACGAGAATACGGTCACTGCCCATTCACGCCCGTGTGACGACTACACTATTGAGAAATCCACAGCCGCAATAATGTGTTGCATACAAAACACAACCTGTCCTCCTTTGTGACGGAACGCCCTTTTGGCACGCGCCCGAGTGACACATTTTGGTATCGGGTGTTACGTAATAACTATTCATGAACAAGATTGCAATAATACTAAACTATGTTTGGCATTTTTGGCTTCACACTCTAGCTTGACTAATAAAACAATAGCCCAACACATATTTTTTTTGGTAGGCACAGGATTCGGACTTCTCTTTGTACGGCCGCAAGCGAAGCGAGAACGTCTAACCTCGCTCTGTCAAAACACCCGGCTCCCTTTAGTTGAATTAGTCCGTGGACCCACACTCTCTGAGCGCGCAAACTGAATGTTGAACAAGTTGAAGCGGTTCTTCCTGCACGCGGTTGGCCTGTTATACCATTAGCCTTTATTTTGTTTCATAACAAACGCTGTTAAACAAAACAATCTCACAGCGACGTGTGTTTGACATGATGGAAATCAGATACTCAAAAGCAGCCCCAACCTACCCCACACCCCCACTTTTGTTTTTGTTGAGGCTGGTGCTACCTCTGTTTGACAAAATCTGAGTAAACATATATAACATACATGTAAACAGTTATTCGTTATCGCGTAAAACATGTGATCATCCAACTTGCAAACATTATCGTTAATGGCCTCACGTTTCGACCCTAGCAGAGTCTTTCTCAAAAGCAGAGTCTGTCTCAGCCTGTTCCTTGCTCTATGTTCTCATTAAACCTTTGATAAAGACTCTGCTGGGGTCGACACGTGAGGCCAAACAATTTGCAGCATCAGGTCAGTTTGGTTGGTAAGCAGTTTGCAACAGTTAATCTTATGTTAATCGTCCAAGTTGTTAACATTTTTCACACTCGTGTTTGTGTGGTGTGCCACAGAGACTAAAGTGATGATTTACAAAATGAATGTTATCTTTTCATAAACAAAAGATGAATCATACATTTTAATAAACGTAAATCGTAAACATGACATAAATTATTTGTTATTCAATAGGTCACAAGTGGCATAACCAGGGGCAGGGGCGGGAGCTCCCCCCCCCCTTCAACCCTTTGACCCCCTCTTAAGCACCCCACCCCCAATGAGATCGAAAAATGCACAAATGAATGGTTTGATACATTAAGTAGCAGCCCACACCAAATTATATCTTTGCCCCCGAAACTGAAAGGAAAAACACATGAAAATGTCTGGTAACCGCACTCCTGGTCATCGAGCAGATGTATTAGCTGCAGATCTCAATCTGTATCGAGCGTTAGAAATGTCCATCGATCTTCCCGGAAAGTATATTTAATTGCTACTCGCCATATTTCCTTCGTGGGAAGATTCAAGGACACGTTTTTAGTAGCCTTTGAAATTAAAGGAGACTTCTGCTGGGGACCGAGGACGAGATGGAGACGAATCTTGATGAGAATCGAAAGGACGCTACTGCGTTCTGACTCGTCTATTCTGTTCGGGTTGACGCGTAGCCTTATTTCTTCTCTTGACAAGTTTAAGTTTGAATTCAACGGGCTTCGCGTGGGTTTAAATCATTAGAACAACACGAGGGAAGTTATCCGTGTATTTAAGATTCGCGACGGATACAATGGCTCAAGACACGCCTGTGGATTTTTTTCACAGGACTCGGGAAAGCACCGAGTGTACAGTGCTTAACACACATCGTTGTGTGCATAAAAAACACAAATAATTCTTTATCCCCGATGCAGAACTAACATTATATTATGATGGTTGCGGTACCCGCTGCTAATAGGATTCGAACTGCATCCAGCTGCCGGGCAATCTCTGTAGTCTAGTTGGTAAGACATCTGCTCTAGAATGGCGGGGGTCGTGGGTTTGAATCCCACCCGAGGAAACATGCCTGTGGATTCTTTTTCACAGGACTCGGGGAAGTACTGAGTGTACAGTGCCTAGCACAAATCGGTGTATGGATAAAAAACACACAAAGATTGCGTTCAAGACATTGTTTGCGAGTTAGTTGCTTACTTGTCATTGCTTCTCTTTTGATCAACAAATGATAAAAGACAATTATATCGCATTCTTTATGCCTTTTTTGAAGTGTTTTTTTTCTATACAAAGTAACACGGGCGGCATAGCAAACGTGTTTTAACTTCTACTTAGTGACATTCAAAATGGAAAGACAAACACTTCCACAGATAGATAGATCGCTAAATTCCACTTGCCAAAGACAAATGCCGTCCCGTGACGTGACGGGAAAAAATATATAGATAATATGACTTTCTGACTGTCGTGTCTCGTAATAATACACATCAAATTCCACAGCATTCCCTCCCCATACACTGAGTCATTAAAGTGCACTCCATCAGGTCAGCTCTACCCGTATCCCAGCGCTCCCGTGAGAGCTTGTGTAAGCCATCTTGTTTGTTCTTAGACCTCCTAATTAATATAATACTTCGTTGATGGAATGCTTGCCCTCCAGTCCTCCTCCTCCTCGCCCTTCGCGCCCCGCGTACTTAATCAAATGAAACAGCGATCCATCCATTAAAACACGGAGTGGATCTGCGGTGTATAGACAAATGGAGGTGTCATCCTGCAATTTCCAGACCCCTGTACTCGCTAACGATCCTGGGCGATGGACTGTGTGTCGCGCCGATTTGGTAAATTTAACGCTTTTTCACTTTGCGGTTTCCCGGGCGATGATAAAACGAGTATCACATGCAATAACGTCACCTTAAAAACACACCCGAGTGAATTCATGCTTTGAGGCAAATGCTGACCTTGAAAGTTAACTGAGTCGTTCGTTTAACTTCTTTTTTTTTAGTGAGAACAGTTATTCACGTCACTTGGTTAAAGCCCCAGCTCAACATTGGCAAGAAGAAAAGTAAACATAAATATTCACAAATTTACATGCACCTTACATGGTATAAAGATAATGATGGTAAAAAACTGTCCTTGAAATATTTCTGTCTGAAGCGTTCTGCCTGTATGAATGCATACAGAAATGCTGAATGCATTTTTACCGTTTTCTCGCAAATGAAACAACGACATGAGCTGACATTTTCACAGGCTGTTTTTATTACAAATATCTTGATTTGTGCAAAGAAGTATTTACTGTCAGTTTACCAACGCGGCACTTTTAAATTCTGTGAAAGTCGCTCAGTCAATGTAGAACTAAAGTACTGACAAACTCCGTCACAATTTTAAAACAAGAAAGCAAAGACTCAACGCATCATGACATAAACATTAGTGCCTCCTCACCACAATCTCCATCTCCACCTTCATCTTCACTATCTCCAACTGAAAAAAAAATGAATAAAAACAAAACAAAAACAATAACAAATCTTAAATGACTAATTTTGTACAGCTACGGCGTTACACGTAATGATTTTAAAGAGTACTATCACTCATGTCAGTCCTGGTCATTTATTTATTCATTTATTCAAAGGTGTTTATTTATTTGTTTATCGCTGTAGTCAGAAGCATCGTTCAATCACATTAGGTCTATATTGTGTTTACAGTGGAGCAATTGATGTTTGTATAACAGCGTGTGTCGACCCCTTGTTTCATCCGGGTCAAGTTTCTCCTGGAAAATTAAATCCACTTACGGAATCCTCGGATCGTATTTCCCAGGTGGGATTTGTTACGATCTCCCAAACAAGGTCAACATTCTGCCCGATGTGTGATAGTGGTAAACTGACGGGTGGGTAGCCGTGGGAGTTCAGTTAGGCAGGATGCCTTGGTTATTGACCAAAGAAACTCGATGCTCCAAGTCTGTGAATTTGTGGTATGGGACACTGACTGCGTTTGTCAACAATGCTACACGTGTAGGGTGAAACAATATCAAATTCCGGTTAGATCGTTCGCGTGCTGCACTGTGCAGATTCTGATTTATGCTTCTGATGAGAAAAACACTTTGAGCGTTGTGAGTAAAAAAAAAAATCACTCTCTTATCGTGTACGTATACGATAGATATCGTGTACGTACAAAACAAGTTATCTTGTACGAACACGATAGTTATCGTGTATGTACACGATAGGTCCAAACTTATCGTGTACGTACACAATAAGTTTAAAGTTTTCGTGTACGTACACGGTAAGTTATCGTGTACGTTCACAATAACTTATCGTGTACGTACACGATAAGTCAAAACTTATCGTTTACGTACGCGATAATTATCGTGTCTGTACATGATAACTACCGTGTCCGTACAAGATAACTGTCGTAAACGTACACGATACGAATGAGATGTTTTTTCTGTATTCGCGCAGCGGCAATAAACTTCCGTAGTATAATGATCTTGGAGTCTCAAAATAATATTCAAAGATGTATTAGCCAAAAGACCGGAGAAACTTGGGATTTTCTTTTTTTTTTTTTGGGGGGGGAACCTTGCCCACGTGAAGGAAACACATAATGTCGCTCTTTAACGGGGCCAAATGTAGGATACACAGGTCCTTCCTACGTCAATTTCCAGATGCATATAGTTCATAAGTACATGTAATTGAATAAACGGAGTCAAGTTACCGTTACATTTCCTGAAAGTGTTTACTTCCATGGTATGGAACAATAACATCCAAAATAAAAAACACTGTAATGGGTCAAAGAAACAACTTTATCTATAGACCTTTCTTTTGCAACGTCACAACCCAATTTTTTGCCAACCAAGATGGAGAAACTACGGGGAGCCATCAATGCAAAGCAACAACAGATAATCACAGTTTGTAAAATAGTTCACAAATATCCAAAAATTGTTTTGAATTCGTTGGAAACAAACCAACCAATAATGGGATGTATTTTCTTTCAATAGAAAGTTTGCAAAAATGTTGAATTTGGTCACAACGTCTGTCAACAAAACCTAAACGTTTTGCTACATTTGGCCGTCCATGCCAACCAGCACGGTTTGTTTATCAACAATGGAAAGGTCTATATGTCTGAAGCCATTATGGTCGATTACGTAATGGTAACGTGCATTACGACAAACTACGTCAATATAGTACAAGCTCGTTGGCAACATCTTTGTTTTGTTTCTACTTCCGCACTGCACTGTTTGCGTCTTTAAGCTTGCGTGTGCGTCTTGCTGTGCATTTCCTAAGCATGCCATACAATCCTGGTCCGGGGTTATACAGCTTCTTCTAGTATCAGCTGTTTGGAACCCGGTATGATTCTATAAATAAATATTCCGGAGTATTAGATCGATAAAGAAAACAAAATCTAGGTCAAGTAATTTATAATTAATTGTACGATGAAGTTCCTTAAAATAAGGTTTTGAAATCACCGGTAACTATCAATGATGTTATCCAAGCACGTAAAGAGACCACGTGGTGTGTCTAGATGACTATCTATCTGGGGGTGATTCTGCGCACGTTGCGTTTGCGCGTGCTCCGAAAACACCTAAAACTGTTCACGTTGTTGTCTCTACGCGATACAACATGACAATTTTATTTTGCTGTTGTCGTGCTTCATGGGAATGAAACGTGTAAACTACCTCTCGATCGTGGCATAAGTGGACTTGCAATACGACTGCCTTGATGTTTGAGTAGATTTTAAGGTAAGAATTGTTCACATTCGTGAGGCTATTTTTTTTTTACAGTGAGGGAATGATATCTGAAGCGGCCAATGGTTTTGCCAGTGACTGATTGATTCAGTAATTCGCATTGGACCAGGGTTCCTTTTTAGTTCACCACTTTCTTCAAGTTTTCGTTTGGAATTTACTCTGTTTGATTAAAAAACTATAGGGACAAACTGCAAAAGATTTGTCCCTGGCATCAATCGAAAAGAGTGATTTTCAATCCAATTGGAGTGCTCAATCTAACTATTTTGAGAGAGTACGCGAATAGGAATTCTCACGAATGTAATTTGTACTGCTGTACTATAAATGGGAAAACACATTCATGTCTTTTCACATGTCGAATAAATAAATAAATTGTATTGCATTGCATTGTTGCCACGAAGAATGTTTATGTTTCATAGTGAAATAAACAATTTCCAGTGTTGTTTACCCTTCAGGCAAACTTTACCTCCGAGCAAAATAATATTGGGGGGGGGGGGGGGGGGCAAGAGGAACTCGCTTAAAGACGCACGCTCGTCCAACGCGCGACAAACAAATTCGTGCCACATTTATTTTGACCGGGCACATGCTGGTTTTGTGCCACAGAAATAGTCGTCGGGTAATGCTGACGAGCGGGCGTCTTTAATGCAAACTCTACCGTCAAGAAAAATAATGATGTAGTTGACTTACAATTTTAGAGGCACTGCGTTATACAAGTTGAACCGTAGGACAACCAGATACAAAGGCCATTAAAGCATGATGGTTGTAAATCTGTATAATCTTTCCAAGAAAAGAACCCACAGTCACATCATTTAAAAACAAAAATCACCGCTTGGGAGTTTCGAAAAATAAAAAATTAATAAAAAAAAAAGCTTACCTTATTTGTTACTGAGGGGAACATGATCAAGCTGAGATTAATTTCTGCCGTAGTTCAATTCCGTATTTAGTTGTATGGTTTTAAGAACAACAAAAATACCTTTGTCAAGGAATTACAGGATCTAAAAGCGTTGGATAGCCATTATGCGGAGTAAATTGCTTGCAAATCTAATAATATAGTTATCTCTCCAAATTAAATGGCTATTTTCGAAAGTGTACCAAAATAAATTGCGAGTCGTTTGTGAACAAAATGGATTGTAACTAAAGCAATTACTCAGGTCTATACAGAGATTGTATGTATAGGGGTTTGGATTTAGATAGCACAACTTGAGACTTCGGTTTGGCGTATTGCTGATCACAACGTCGATAATAATAATAATGGACATTTATATTGCGCAAACCTAAATGAATAATACTCTTCTGCGCATCTTACTATAAATTATGCAATGTTGTATTTAGTATCCATAAAAGGCTCTCTAATTATTCATCTAAAGGCCGTAAAAGTTAATACCATAAAACTTAACATCGTTTGACCTACGGTGGTCTGATGACATCACAGCTTTGTTGTCACGTGGTCAATGTGTACAGTAACTTTTCATCAGATCGTGGAGAGTGCATAGTGAAGACATACTTTTATTTACAAGTCTAAATATTTAGGTGTACTAACCAACCGCCCAATTTAAAATTAATTAAACTAGCGGGTTTCCCGCTAGTTGTAATAAATAGCAAAATAAAAGCAGAAAAAAAAGAAAAGTTACTCTGGCTTAAAGTCTTACTAGAAAGAGTTAACCGTGAAACAAATGGGTTTTTAACTTGGACTAAAATATATCAAGAGAAGACGATTGTCTAATACAAGGAGGGAGATTATTCCATGGGGGTCAAAGGGTTAGGATGGTCGGGATGGTGAGGAGAAGTGAGCCACTCATCCTGCCCACGAAGAATCCCATATGGCCAGCTTCTCAAAGAACCTGTCCTATCTTTACTACTTGGCTTCTCGGGCCGACCCCTAGTTTAAAACAGATGGCAGAGGTGTGTGAAAGGCGAGAGTCTGGCGTCTTAAAACCCAGATTGCTCCTGGCAGGTGGGGCTCGTAAGCCAAGGAAGGCAGCCCACCCATAGGAGGAGGAAACCTCTGGTTTCAAACACTGAGCAAGTCCATCACCAGTGGGCACTCCTCCAGCAGTAGTGTGTTCACAACTTTCTGCGGGGCACCTCCATTTATCCCGGCTGTCACGCTCTTGTGTTCCGTCGGTCCAGATGTTTGGAGGTCCGGAGCTGATGCGGCTGTTCTGGGCACGCAACAGTCCATGCTACTATATCACAGCCTCTGTGATATGTATGACGAGGCGTTTTTGACGTCACCACCAAATATAGTATGAGAAGTTCTACTGTAAAGTTTCAGATAAAGCGAATCGGGGGTCTATGTTTGGATCTACCGTTAACCGGCAAGGCTCCAATGTGCATGGGCAGGTGCGTCCGGGTCGTTCTCCTGCTACTGTCCCACTCACCATCGCTTGTTGGAATATGCTTTCCCTCAGCGTTACTTCGACCAACCTTACACCTTCTCTACCAAAGAAGTCAGCTGTGATTGATCGCGAGTTGGGGAGACTAAACATTGATATTGCAACGTCGAGTGAGACCTGGCTCTGCGGTATAGCGGGTCAATTAAAGATCTTTACCATACTTTGGGGTGGATACCCACAAACCAAGAGACTGTAGCATTGCCGTGAAAAATTCACTCCTCTCAATTATAGAACAGCCTACACCCCTCTCTCTCTTCGTCTATGAGAACACGTTTTCTCTAAAAAAGTAGATATATCACCACCATACCTACATACGCTCCAACATTAGGAGCTGATGACGAAGTAAAGGATTCATTATATCAGCACCTGGGATCTATGGTTCTCCAAATACCTGCAAGTGAAGACATCATCTCAGCAGGAGATTTCAACGCCCTCGTTGGATGTGACTTCAGTTTCTTGGAGCGGTGTCATCGGCAAACAAGGAATTGGCTGCATGGATGAAAACGGCCAGCATCTACTTGGACTTTGTGTAAGCCACAGTCTGTGCCATCTGCAACAACACACACTTTGACAGTTCTCTTGCTCTCCAAAAACAACATGGATGCACCCACGCTCTCGTTGATGACATCAGCTTGACCACGTGGTTGCGGGAAGAAGTTACTCACTGCCGCAGTCTCCACTCAGCCGACTGCAACAACACAGACCGTGCCTTAGTGTGTTGTAAACTGACAATCCAGATCAAGAAGTTTCACAGAGCAAAACCTGCACCCACACCCGCTACTGATGTCCTTGAACACCAAGGACAGTTAACGTGTTGAGAGACTTCAGAGTCAATTCAGCAAAAACACCTAAACCCACTTCACCAGAGTTTTGCTACAGAGGGGTTGCATTCCACTGACATGAAGTGTTCCATCTCAGCTTGTGGTTGCCGCGAACGTCACCAGCCTTAATACTGGTTCAAGGAAAGCACGGGCATTACTAATCCCAGCCCGCTCCCAGCCCTTGAGGCTAAAAGTGATGCCAGACACAAGGTTCGCAACAGGGACACTCGGTCTTCACGGTAGCAGATGTAACGCCTTTTTACCTACCAACCGCGTGATGGCGCCCTTCCCCATGTGTCACTTTTGCTAGGATTATTGGCACAATATTGCCGAACATCAAATTTTCGATCTGCCTTCACCTTGTTTAGTTGGTGGGGTCGTTTGGCCTCAGTTTTTTTTTTTCATTTAGTAGGCCCTACTTATTGCGCAAACGGTCTTTGGTTTTACCTACCTAACAACAGCGGGCGCACCAATTTTGCGTTTCATGTTTCTACATAGAGTGTCCTATCTTGTGTTTCTAGTATCTTTTGGGACATCTAAAAGCACAGTTCAACGCCTCGCTATAAAGTGCAGCACTAAATCGCTTTTGGTCAAGGCTTGGTAACCGCGCCCAGATGTACACAGATGCAGGTGATCTTCGCGGCATGTAAAGTGGAATAAGGGAAGCCACTGGTCTCTCTGCAGTTTCCGAGTGTCAGGCAAACCAAAACTAAGCCGTTACGATAATATAACCAGCTAGTCACAAATGCATGAATAATTTTGTTTGCTGTACATAAAACAGTCGCGAGTTACCGTTAAGTATTTACGCATATGCAGGATAATACAAAAATATAGTAAAATGGCATTCTTACAAACTTCAGAAATAATTCATGCTCATCAAATATTAATTTATTGAGAATAGAGGATATATAAATTAATATATATTTTTTTCAAAAACAATGTTAATTTGCACCTATATAAGTACAAAAGGTAAACCGAGTTTACCGACTTTATTAGGCATTAATAAATACCTAGGACAGTTTGTGGATTCTGATTGGTCAAAACGTGATCACGTGGGGGTGTATTAACGGCGATATAAAGACCGGCTAACAAAACAAGAAAGTATCGCCGAGAAAGAAAAGTTACAAAATGGACGATTTTAGCCGTTTATTTCGTTAAAAAGGTATTTATTAATGGGAATAACAGTGCGAGGACCCGGTCTTCACTGCTTGGTAATGACCTTGGGTGGTGGCTGGCCGCTGTTAACGACCGCGCCTCCGGCTTGGTCGTTAACAGCGGCCAGCCACCACCCCGGTCATTACCAAGCAGTGAAGACCGGGTCCTCGCACTGTTATTCCCTAAATACTCGACGGTATGTGCAAAACAAGTACTTGTGCAAATAGCTTGTGTGTTAGTGTCTGGTGTTGCTAATTAAATCAGTCGCCAGCGTTTCACACGAACCCTCTTCACTCATCTCGAATAAGCTCAAATGATTGTAGCACGTCAAGAATACAATTCACACTTGATGACAACGAAATAAGATCAGTTCCTCTCCGGATACGTATCTGAACGGTGTTCATTTCAAAATTAATTTACGTGGTTTAAATAATGTACAATTGTTTTATCATATCACGGGGCACGTGATTTCGTCAAATTTATATCACCTTTAGATATATGGTGCAATTTTGGGGAATTTTAATTTTTGAGGGACATTTTGCACAACCGGAGAGGGTGAGTCACGTCATTTTTAATGTAGATTTTCAATGTTATAAACAGGCCTATATAAATCAGCAGTGGCTTTATTGATGTAAAATGTTCAGTCGGCAGGAACAAAATAAAAGCAATAAAGTCCCAAAGTATCTCGTGTTGTTACAGTTACACGAAGAAACTGCATAATGCAAACATTCCCCAAGGGATTTAGTCGTAGGCCTACTACTCGGGAAGGATGGTAAATAGTACCGTTGGAAAACATTGCCAATAGACCCGTACCGCCACACCCCGCCCCCTCCTCAAAAACACACTTTATTCATTTGAACCCCCCCCCAGGATAATCGATTCAGATATGTCTGGGCAGTAAACAAATATTTAAAATACTTTCAGAAGACGGTAAGTGTGTCTCCATAGTGTCTAAATGTTTCCCCACTTCTTTTTTACGACCATTCCCTTCCGATTAATATCTTGATTTTATTGTGCATTTCAACATTTCAACATCAGCAGTATACGGTAAAACTCTCATTGCGTGCATTTGTTTTTAAACAAATAAATTAAATAATAAAACCACCACGACAAAAAAAACAAAAACAATAAATCATAATACAAAGTGTTGAAGTACTTTCCAGAACGGAAATATCTGTCAGGAGAAACAAAGACAATTTTTTTTTCTGTGTAAAGCAAACCAAAGTTCGCTTTACTTCATTCTAACTAAACACTAACGAATGGGGAGTGACACGTGACACTTGAGACGTATCCCAGCAATAGAAACTCGCATCTTGATGGTTACATCTTGACATTACTCAACTAATTAGCGCAGATAGTTAATTTCTCACGTGACCCCCCCCCCTAACAAGGCAAGTGGAACAAAAATGTTTTGTTTCTTTAATAAAATCTTGTCAGATGTAATTGACACAAATTATTTACGTGTGTGCACTCACTTGGAGACAGTCTATTTGGAGGTAAGGTTTTTTTTTAGTTAGAATCACGCTTTTACTGAAAGCATATTGCATTAGTAGCTGATTGAAATTGAGAAAGACACGGTGCGCATTCAACTTCGCTGTTAATATTACAACTGCTGCTCGAGTGTCCGGGTTTTAAGGTTTGGCAGACAGTTAACACGATACAATCTTATCTGTGTTAGAGTTTTACACCCACTCTCTTTAAACAATACCGGTACGTGACATCCCTTTGCGTATAAACAAGGAACAGTACAGTTTTCTGTGCCGTATCAAAAGTTTGGTTTTGCTGCTGGTAGAGATTTTTCCTGACTGTAACATCAACTAGTAACACTTTATTCACGCCGTGCCTAGATCAACTTTCTACGAAAGCCCATTAGCGCAAAAAAAAAAAAAAAAAAATCAAATCCGTTATTACGGAGTCGCAATCCGTTATTACGGATTCACAATCCGTTATTACGGATTTACAATCCGTAATTACGGATTTGAAATTTTTTTTTTTTATTGGCGCTAATGGGCTTTCGTAACTGTCAAATGATTGACTTGTATTCCTTGTCGAGGTAATTGCACACAATGAACCCCAATTGGTTATGGTAGTTCAACCCTAAGCCCATAAATCTATGAACATCTGTTTCGTTTTAAAAATGAAAATAGTCAACGCATACAGTCCATAAATGTACCAATGCATACGTGCCAAAATCCTTCCTTCAAACCGTTGGGCTGTAGCAATTTGCAACGAGCAGTCTACATCCGATGTTAATGGAAACTAGTACCCAGTTAGTTGCCTTGCAAAAATCAAGGGAATTTATTAGACGAAGGGGGGGGGGGGGGGGGGGGCAGATGGGTTGATTGCCCGAAATTTTACACAGATAAAAATACAAGTACCAATTTTTAATAATAAATCTTTTTATTTAGATTTTCTTCTCGCTTTGCCCGACCCCCAACCCACCAGTTTTGCCCGAATTCCCCCCGGCTCCTTCGCCATTGAGCTACGAATGTGCAATTACAACATTATGAGCGTAATAATTCTTTGTGGAGATAACGGCCCTGGCCTATATACACAACCGTAGTTTAACAAGGCTGAATTCCAAATAGTAGTCATTTTCATCCAATATACAACATCGAACATCTCTCCACCGTGTTTGTTGAATTTGGGGAATCAACATTATACGACTTTGTGCATGACTTTATTGATTATTGCAAGATACCCATTGTTTACCCACTATGAAATAATTCTTTATAGATTTCACGGCCATGTGATAGTCTTTGTGCAAAATGTCAAGTTGTGGGACTAACGTCTAGTCAAAACGAAGTGATTTCAACGCAATTAATATTGCCCGGTGTTGGATACGCTTGTCTGGGCATCGCTTACAGCTTTGACGCCCAGTGTTGGTTGCGTCGTTCAGGAGGAGAGCCCGTCTTTCAGCACTTGACAATTATTACAGCAAAACGTACATCAGCTCTCGTTCACAGTGCATGCACAGTCACACCGGAGCTATGCAGAGGCAATCTCTGATGTCATCCAAAACCGTACTTAAAGCTGTTCGAATGGTCAGGGATGATAACATGCGTCCGGAGACAACCGGCCCAGCGGCTCCCGGCGGTAAAACCCGACTCCGGCACCACCGCTAACGCGAGCCTGGAAAATAAGAGAAACGACTGACAACGACTAGACAAGAGCAGGCTTGTCAAAACGTTGAGACCGATTAATGACTCACTGTTCAGCAGTGAAGTAAATCACGAAAAGTCCCTTCGATCCACTACAAGCCAAAGTGGATAGCAGTCCCAGCCGTCGTAACAAAGACGCACGGTCGTCCAACGCGCGACAAACAAAATTCGTGCCACGAAAGATCACCTCTTTGACCAGCGTACGCGTTGTATGTGAACTAGGTACGGGTACGTACACGATCGTTTTGTGCCACATAAATAGCCGTCGGGTAATGGTCACGCGCCTGCGCCTTTAAGCAGGACAGTTCTTTTCAGAACTTAGTTGTCCCCCCGAATACACATGGTTTTACCACAAACCAAACATAAACATACGTATGGCACATAAGCCAAAAGGAGAGACAGGAAAAACATCAGGGCAGATCTGAATCTTATGTTACTTTGTGCTGGATGTTTCTACAGCTCGTGGATTGCAAGTCAAGGTTGTGGGTGTATTACCGGTACGCCTATTTTCCCCAAGTGATTTTACATCCCTGGAACGGATTGTATTTACGTCAAAACATATTCAGAATCCTTCAAAAGGAATGAGACCCAAATATTGATGATTTCTTCGATTTACCACTCAATAATAAAATTTACAGGGTGCGTAGATAAAAAGACGACATAGACAGCGTATAAACGCAATCTCAATGTACCATTTTGATAACAATAGACCGATCCAGTAAGCCCCGCCCTTGCTGTATTGACCAATCACAGACGTAATTGCACAACTAAAAGTCCTATAAAGACGTTAGTGAGTATAGCGCGCGTGCACAGTGGGCGGGGCCTAATGGATCTGTCTATTGCTGTTGTGGTAGATTGTACAGAAAAATGGAACCAACAAATTGAGCCATAATAAATTATATAAGGGGAAAAAAGAGAAGAAAAAACCCAAAACAAGAACAAACAAAACAAACAAAACAAACAAAACAAACAAAACAAACAAAACAAACAAAACAAACTAAACAAACAAAACAAACAAAACAAACAAAACAAACAAAACAAACAAAACAAACAAAACAAACAAAACAAACAAAACAAACAAAACAAACAAAACAAACAAAACAAACAAAACAAACAAAACAAACAAAACAAACAAAACAAACAAAACAAACAAAACAAACAAAACAAACAAAACAAACAAAACAAACAAAACAAACAAAACAAACAAAACAAACAAAACAAACAAAACAAACAAAACAAACAAAACAAATAAAACAAACAAAACAAACAAAACAAACAAAACAAACAAAACAAACAAAACAAACAAAACAAACAGAACACTGGTGCTCGGTCTTATTTTAACCCAATCAAGACCGGTTTTCGACCTGGGGAGCGGGGGACACATTAGTTCACGGCCAATTTTCTCGAACTCTTCCATATGTTCCACGAACCAAAATATGTACAAGATGCAGGCAAAAACATGTGTTAAAGAAATTAAAATACCCCTCATATTTGTCATATTTTTTGTCAAAATGTTTTCTACAATTTGCAAACAGTCATCTTCTTTCTGACACAAGCTGTAAAATGAAATATTTTTGTACTTTGTGACCTCACCGTTAAGGGCGCCATTGGGAGCCAACAATTCCACAGACGAAACAAAATAATATTTTCAGATTATGACCCTATAATGGAATTGCAACAAACGCTTCTTGTGACCTATGACCTTTTGAGCATGCGGCCACAAGAACGATTTATGTACAATATCATATTTCAACTATGTAATATTAGCATGAAAGTATTGCGCGTGAAATTTATACCACGAGTAACATTGCACGACTGGCGACGGACGACCGGCGACGCGTGATGGCAGATATGGAATTTTAAACTCTATATTATATTTAGGAAAAGTCATATAATCTGGAGATGAAATCAGCCACACCGTTACCGGGGACAAATAAGCTCCCTACCCCAGCGGTATAGCCAGGATTTTTCTCTCTAGGTGGGCACGGGGGCACTGCTTTTAGTGGGGGTGGGGGGGGGGCAGGTATCATGTTTTTTTTTTAGAATTACATGTATCTACATTCTTTTATGGGGGGCACTGGGGGAGGCACTGAAAATGTGTGCCCCTGCCCCCCGCCCACCCTGGCTGAGCCGCTGCCCCCTCCCCCCGTCCTGATAGGTCCCTGTATCTTGGAGCCTATAGATGCATAGATAGAAAGCTGTAAAGTCAACCGATAAAATCAATACATTCACTATAATTATTTCTGACGCATTTAGGCCCTATATTTGTCTCGCTGGAGATAATATGATGGCACTATACCCGGCAATGACCTGCCTTCTTTTGCTTGCAAAATCTAAAGGAAAGATCATTGAACGGGTAGAACGAATCTTCACTCAGTAACCTTTCCAACGATAAATGAATATTTCTGTCTTAGTTTTTTATTTTGTACATTGGCATGCTATCATTTTTTCCTCGTAAATAGAATTTTCGGAAGACAAATCGGTTGTCAGTAAGTGGTGCAACAACAACTTTAATCATGTGCTTCGTCTCTGATAAAAAGTCATTAAAATGATAGGCCCTATGCACTTTTCCATTATTTGTTAATATTGTCGTAGTTCGAATAGTTCATGAAACTCATCCATCAAATGTACAAATATTTTTGTGACATGACCTTAATTGTTTTTCGTTTCATAGCGACACAATATCAGTTCGTTATTATTATTATTATACATTTCTGGTATTGAAACCAAGGATGCCTCATAAGTGAACTTAATCACTGTAGCTCTCAAGCCTGAGGAAACTTGTAGATAAGGATGCTTGCCATGTGAACCAGAAACACCGGGGTAAACCCCTACTCTTCCACGATAAGTGTTCTGGGTTCCTTAACTTGCACTACCCATTCTAGTACACGGGACCCACGGCTTAATGTCCCGTCCGAAGGACAAAGCAATTATGGTAAAGTATCTTGCTCAAGGACACAAGTGCCGCGACCGGGATTCGATCCCACACCCCGCTGCCGACAACACCAGAACTTGAGGCGGTGATCTTAACTGCTCGGCCACGACACTCCAATGTGCCTCGGAACAAAGTGTATTTTTTCTCACTCTCTCTCTCTCTCTTTCTTTCTCCCTCTTTCTGTTTTAAAAAATATATATTAACCCTATCAGGACCGGGGGGGGGGGGGCACAATGTGCCCCCCCTACCAAACTTTTTCCTGTAACTTTAAAACGCTACATTCGATCGCCACCAAATTTTCTGACTTTACTTGAAAATTATCTAGGGTCATTTTGTCAAAATACGATTGTTATTGGAGGTCAGTGGTTACCATGGCAACCGTTTGTTTGAACCCATGTTACTCGTTTTTGAATTTTTTTGTGATTTTGGGGCATTTTTTAGCAAAATGTTATGTTTTTAAGTATTTTTAGTGGCCAACAGTGATACCGAAATGTCACATGATAGTTTGAGATGCATTGTGGGAATCCAAAATGGCCGCCATTTTGGCGGCCATCTTGGATTTTGTATTTTTAGCTGTTTTTTAGGGGTTCGAACTTTGCAAAATTTTGTATCTATGGAATATTTTCAACAATATAATTTTGAACTTTTGAGGTCTAGAAATACTATAGAGTTGTTAGTTAGGCCTCATAAATGCACACTCGGGCCCTAAAAAGACTGTTTACATCGATTTTTAAGTGGAAAAATGTAAAAACGTGATTTTTTCCCAAAAATTACATAAAACAGCTTGTTTAGCGCCCTCAACGGTAACTCTGGTAAAGAAAAGGTGTTTATGTTCTTGAGGATGTCAAGAAAGACAAATTTGCAAAGTTTTACAGAATTCTGGCAAAAAATATGGAAATTATGGGAAAAATACGATTTTTGACCAAAAATGGGCAAAAAAACTACAAAAATTACTTTTAATGCAATTTTTCTGAATTTTTTTGAATTTTTTTTGCACCATCATGTAGAACTCGGTGAAATACACATTTGTGGCAAGTTTCATAAAAATCGGCCCAAGACTTTGGAAAATACGGAGGGGGGGCACAATGAGCCCCCCCCCCCCCGGTCCCCGTAAGTCCAAAAAAAGCCCGGTCCTGATAGGGTTAATCTGAGCTATTTTATTCGGTATTTGATTTCAAACAAAAACATCCATCAATGAATTGGGAATAATGTTTTTTACGCATAACCGTCTGCAATGTTCAATGAATACCGATGCAGAAAAATACTTTCCCCATTTTGACTCAAAGGAAAAAAAGTACATTGTTGCTTTTTGGGGAAAAGCAAATTATCATAAAACAAACTTTGAATCTTTCGTCTAATTTGATGGTCACATTGCAGTCAAAACAACTTTTGTCGCGGATTTTGTGCACGTTCATTTCGGGTTTATGTTGAATTGTGCAAACGAATAAGCAACTGTTAATTTGCAGTCTTCAAATACCATTTCCAAGATTTTCATGCTATAGGTTTTCAGACGGAAATATTGATCTGGAAAGAATGGTACGTGTAAGGACTTCATAATAATTGAGCTTTAAGAAATATACCTACAAGAAGCCATTCACATACGTAAACCGTCTCGCAATCTCCACTTTGCCTCTACATCACAGCTCAAAGCGCCAGTAACACGTACCAGCAGGACATACCGTCATCGCTCTCGTTCTCCTACTCATTACCTGTGCTCTGGAACTCTCTGGAACATCACATAAAACTGCCAAGACTGAAAATCAATTCAGATCTCTGTTGAAAACCCATTTATTCCAGTAGTCCACAGCTGTTTCTGCTGCTTTATTGGGGTTTATACTTTATTTTGTAACTTATAATTTCTGTATTTTATTAGTTTCCCAGTAAAGTGCTTCGAGACGTTATGTGAGGCGCTATATTATGCCAGACGCTGGTTATAGACCGTTCCGGCTTTGGCAACAAGCCCCGCCCACACGCATTAGTTTGTGTACGTTTACGCTGCACGTGTGACCGAGTTTGGCCGAGGTCACATGACCAAAAGGTGTGATCCAATTGGTCAATGGGACCAATTTGATTGACAGGCCGGTCTATTATACACAACTTTTTTTTATCGATATTTACCAATTCTCTACTTCGTCTTTAGCTTAAAACACTTTATGGAAGACATTTTTTTTTTAGGGAGTGAGTAACACTATTTTCTATTTTGAAACAGACTTAACCCATTTATGTTTTATTCTCTGCAGGGTTCCAGTGTTTAGGGGACGAGAGGTTTTTTTCGTGGGGAAAAAATGACTACCGCAGCCACGGAGTTCCCCTTCAGTACGCTCTACATCACTAATGATTCAAATGCTAACGCAACCGACCAGGATCTTACTAGTGTTCCTTCAACACATCGCGAATGGCTCATGCCAGTCATTTTTAGTAAGTATCATATAGGGCTGTATGCATACCAAAGTTCTCATTTAATAAGTGTATTTTCAGAATGGGAGACTGTGGAACACTAGGTGGCAGCAGACTTGCCAGGTAAATTGTCATTGTTTACGTAGCTATGAGCATGCGCACTTTCCCGAGAACGATGGATTTACCAGTCTGGTGCCCAGACCCCAAAATGTCCGACTATTCTCTGTCAATTTTTAACAAGAGTCGTCAGGGAATCTTTAGTCCAGGAACCAGACCTGGTAAATCCGCTGCCACCTTTATAAATAAATCTCAAAAGTGCATAGTACACCTTACCTTCCAGGTCCTTTACAATCTGAATAAAGGGTTGTACAAGAGTTGGTGGGGGTGGGGCTTGTGTGACTGGACAAGATGGGGACTGGATTGACCACAACCCTCAAAACCAGACTTCAGCCAAAGCATGGGATACGAACCCAGATCAACTAAGGAAATAAACAGTGGGATAACTCCGACCCCTTTAAAAATAACCGATAAGACGTTTAATTTGGTTGGTTTATCGGCTCAGGGCTTTCTAGACTACGAATTGTACTGTAAACAAAAACAAGGTTTATTTTCTCCTGACGTGCTCTCGTCTAAGATAAAGCCTATGGTCCATTAAACATTACTTAGTCTCGGTGTATGGTTTTTCCCGGTCCATTTACTCGGATGAATTAAGTTTTGAGCACCTCGGATTTCTCACTAGTATTATAGAAATAAACACAGCGGGTGACTGACCGAAATACTTAGAGGAAGGTACATTATTCGAACTATTTTAGCACAGTAAATTATTCAAAACAATTTTAAATCAAAGGAGTTGTGTTGAAATAACACCCAGCCTTTAAACGCCACAGCTCGGGTGAAAACATTCTATCTCCGTAAATGGAAGTGGAAATTGTAAAGCCAATTTCAACACTACAGTGTTTGAGATTGGTCGTTATCGTTTTTGTTAACACCTTCTGTTGGTAGCCGCTTCCAGCCATCTGCCATTGTGTTTGTGAAGTACTTGCAAAAGTACGAAGCCCGGGAAGGGACAGTGGTAAGAAAAAAATACGGGGAATAATCCGTTAGCATGGATTGGTAATCCGTTCGAACGAATTAGCGATCTCTTCGAACGAATTAGGAATCCGTTGGAACGAATTAGTTATCCGTTGGAACGAATGATCAATCCCTTCGAACGAATTAGCAACCCATTCGAACGAATTAGTAATCCGTTCGAACGAATTAGCAATCCGTTCGACAAATTAGTAATCCGTTCGAACGAATTTGTTATCCGTTCGAACGAATCAGTCATCCGTTCGAAAGAAATTAGTTATCCTTTCGAACGAATTAATACTCCGTTCAAAAACAATGCAATGACACTGTGAAGGGTTTTAGCGCTGAAAGAAGACCCTTATCTACAGCAATGCAGATGCCTCGAGTTCTGTCATAAAAAACCCTAATCCCTAAAACCCTAATCCAATAAAGATTGGGAGAACAACATATCTTGTCTAATAAAACAATCTCAATTATCTCTTTATATTTTCCGGACATAATGCTGTTCAGCTGAAAGTATTATGTGACGAAGTATTTGGCAAGCAGACCAATGATGACAATAGAAACAGTGCAGAACCCGACATAAGTATTTGATAGTGTATTGTTTGTTGGTTTGTGCCACATTCTCTGTTCAGCATTATTTTTTTTCAGCGCAAAGAAAATTGTTTTGCTTTACAGTTTTATAAAAATTGTGAGTAGTTGGTGTCACCTTTTCTGTTAAAATACTTTTTTTTTGCATTCTTTCGTCAGGCATCCTCATGGTAGTCGGTATCACTGGTAACACGTTGGTGATTTTCGTCATCGTAAGAACACGACAGTTCAAGACGGTCACCAACTACTACATAGTCAATCTGGCAGTTGCCGACATACTCTTTCTCAGTATTTGTGCGCCCTCGACGGCAGCTACGTACTCAATGACAGCGTTTCTCGGCGGCCGATTCATGTGCAAGTTTGTGTTCTACATGCAGACGGTGAACGTCTTTATCTTTTCTAAAGAATGTGATTTTCAAGAGAGATTTTGTTTTCCTTTCGAAAAGTTTGGCGAACGAACAATTTACAAATAGAAGGGGTATGACTTTTTGGAATTCTTTGGCCTTTTCAAGATGGCAGCCTAAGAACTCGGGATTTGAACTGGGGGCTTTTGAGACGTTAGCGGGCGCCCCAGTAACCGGTCCTTTTGTATTATGAGAACAATAAAGAGATTTCACGTGACGTCACCTGAGACCTTTTTCCAATGCTGCGTGCACGAACAGACGCTGGAACTCATTCAGCAGACGACGCGCCAGCCATTGAGTTTGTACATGGCTGGACCCAAAATGGCTGCGAAATGAACTTTTCCCGGGGTCACACAACCTCTTTATAGAAAAGAACTGCCTACTGGGGCGCCCTCTTACATCTCAAATGTCTCCTATCACGGTGTCGTACAAAGCTTAAAAAACGGCCTGAGGGAAACTGAACCTTAACATCGAGTTTAAAATCCTCCAATAACGATGTTTGAAACTGTTTTTTTTTTTTTTTTTTTTTTTTTTTTTTAACTTGGTACCCACAGACCACGGGGCAGGCAACGTGTCTTTTTCTAACAGCGATGAGTATCGACCGATTCCAAGCCATAGTCAGGCCCCTCAAGTCGTTGAAAACTCGCACTCTTCAGACTGCAGTGACAATAAGCGTCGGCATATGGCTGTGTAAGTTTTTTGTTTTTAAATGGGAATACGCTAAAGGGTCTTTTATGACATCACATACGAAGTCGTTATGCTGTTAAAATGTTTACATTTTATCCATCACTTAATGTGTGTGCCATTTATTTATTCTTTCTTTCAGTTGCAATAACAGTTTACATACCCATGTTGATTTTCTTCAACATCGAGGATTTCTATCACAATGGCGAAATGGTACCGGTCTGTGTAGAGACTTGGTCCCCCACTTGGAGTAAGTTGTACGCCATCTGGACGTTCCTGATGATGTACTCACTCCCCCTGTTTATCATATCCATCTGTTACAGTATGATGATTCTGAACCTTTGGCAGCGCGTTGTGCCCACGGACGCCCTCAGCGGGCCCGCCAACGTCGACCGTAACCTCAGGCAGAAGCGCAAGATCACGTGGATGGTGCTCACCGTAGTCATCGTGTTCGCTGTGTGCTGGCTACCTGTGCACATCATACAGTTGTGGTTGCGGTTGGACGTGAATTTTCCGTTCACGGACGCAACGCTGGATTTCAAGGCCGCTGGCCAGGTCCTTATCTACGTGAACTCGTGCGCCAATCCCTTCATTTACGCTTTTCTTGGGGAAAACTTTCGGAAGAGTTTCAAGAAAACGTTCCCGCGCTGCTTCAAGAAAGTCAGGCCGACACGAGAGGGCGCTGGACAGCTTGGACTCAACACCGGCACCGGTACCCAACAAGGATCCTCCTCTGAACAGGCCGGGACGAGTCGGAGGGCGGGCGGACCCACACAAATGAGCACTGTGTCTGCCCATGTCGAAACAAAAGTTCCTAACCATTGCTGAGACTACTGCAAGCATTCTTTTTCACTGTTTTGTATAGACCTTACAATGCATCTGACTCCATGAGTCCAACAGAGATATGTACAACAGCGCCCTCAATCAGGTCAAAATTGCTGTAAGTTTACTATAGGAAAACGGCTGTGCATACTCTCTATTATTAATTGTTATGTTTTACCCATACACCGATGTGTGTTAAGCACTGTATACTCAGTACTTGTGTTCTACCCATACACCGATGTGTGTTAAGCACTGTATACTCAGTACTTGTGTTTTACCCATACACCAATGTGTGTTAAGCACTGTATACTCAGTACTTGTGTTCTACCCATACACCGATGTGTGTTAAGCACTGTATACTCAGTACTTGTGTTTTACCCATACACCGATGTGTGTTAAGCACTGTATACTCAGCATTTTCCCGAGTCCCGTGAAAAAAAAATCACAGGCATTTTCCTTGGGGTGGGATTCGAACTCACGACCCACAGCAGATGTCCCACCAAAGAGACTGTAAATATGGGTATGGGTAAAACATTAAAATTAATATTCTTTATCCCCGGTGCAAAAATTAACATCTCTCTGTTATTGTTTTACTAAAAGTATTAACGTTTGTGCTGGGTGGACAACGCAAGAATGTTGTTCACCAAAGCCAACCAGTCCGCCATTATGGAATGTACGTCCATTTTAGCGACCCCGGTTACTATTGTTTCTCAAACCTGATTTCAAGAAGCATTCTGAAAATCGTTCAGTTATAAGGATGATAAACTTTCAACTTAACGGATTGTGCTTTATAATGTACTAAAAATGTATCGAAAAGGGCGTAAGCCCGCGATCTCGATGCTGTTGTCAAGTCAAGTTAATAATAATAATTTAAATCATGTCAGAAAAACGTGGTGCTTCTATATTATGACAACAATATTTAATAATAATAAAAAAAAATAATAATAACACTATTGGTTTGTAAAAGTTGGTTTAGATCCCAATTATGTTTCACAATTTCCTTCTTCATACTGTCTCCTGAATTGAAGAAAGTACGGCGTGATAAATGGCGAGGCACAATATTTTATACAAGTGAAATTATGTCACTGCCGGCCACACGCTGTTTTTCTTTTTGTTTTCAGTTTTCAATTGAGGACCTATTTTTGATTAAAATGTCCTAACCTTCTGGGAGGATGAGGGTCGTACCTTCTAATAATAATAATAAAATATATTTATAAATCGCTTTTACAAGAGAGAAAAAAATCACTGTACAAGAATAAGAAAATAAACTAGGGTGACTTGAATAAGAAGTGTTAAAAAGACGTCTCCTGAAACATTATGAGAGATTGGGCGTTCCTGATGTTGATGGGAAGAGTGTTGCAAAGTTTGGAGCACGCTATTGAAAAAAAGATCTCTCGCCGAGGGATTTTGGACTTTTAGGAATGGTAAGAAGAAGTTTGTCTTCAAAAGATCCGAGTCCCACCCTGCCCGGTTGATACAAAGTGAGTAAATCAAACAGGTAGCAAAGTTTGCAAAGTTTGCAAAGTGTTGCCGAGGGATTTTGAACTTTTAGGAGTGGTAGGAAGAAGTTTGTCTTCAAAAGATCCGAGTCCCACCCTACCCGGTTGATACAAAGTGAGTAAACCAAACAGGTAGTAAGGATCAATACCAGGAAGGCATTTGCATACCGTCAAAAGGACTTCGTATGAAATACACTGCTGGATTGGTAACCAGTGAAGATTCATGATGAGACGGCTGGCACCTTCTACCGAAAAGAGTTTTTCTGTTCTTGCGTATCTAACAAAATATATGCAGCCACTCTATTCATAAATCAGCTGTGTGTTCCCGAATTTTGCGATTCGAACTCTCCGTTGCATACTGTGCAAAAATGAGAGAAAAAATGAATCCAGGAATGGTGAAATAGTACACGCTGTTTTGTTGACGCATCCTCGATATGTTTTTCTCAAGTTGGCTATAAAAGTAGTTTAACATAATATGAAACAGGGTTGAAATAAACGTTGACGTAGTCTAAATAAATAAGTGATGAAAATTTAAAAACAATACGGAGTATGTTGATGGCATCTTTAACCTGCAAGTAACTGATCCCAGCTACAAACCTTCTACTGTCTTACAACAGAGAATAATGTGCTATTGTGGAGGATTAAAATGATCGGCATTGTTGTACAATTTACGGCCGATTCTCGGCCAGTGCCCCAGCCCTGTAGAGCGATCTTTTTGCAGACTGTTCACGGAGTTCTCTGAAAAAAACAGCCGCACGGAAAAAGTGTCAAAGCCCGGACCGCATCCGGTAAATTCTCCAATCAACTCAGCTTGGGGGGGGGGGGGATATTGCTTTCGTTTATCTTTGGGACAAGGTTCAAATCCTGCTCTAGGCAATTTGTCTTCGTTCACAAATATATTGGTTGGTCTGTATCCAGTCAGTTTCCCTTGTGGCTTAATTATTTATACTAATTTCTTTAACATTTATTTATTTATTTAAATATTTATTACATCACTCAGTTGCTTAGCACCATCAAGGTGTTTTTCATCAAATGATCATTTTAAAATTTAGTTTACTTCACATGTAAATATTTATGGATTATAATGCTAATTAAAATGTTCATTAGTTTGTACAAAGTTTGCCGTGACCATACTAACAATGAAGTCAAGAATATTTTTAAGAGCTATTAACTCAGGTATATTATTCAGTCTTGAACTGCGCATAATCTTTGACGCATGGGTGAGGTCTACGATTAATTCCAAAAGTGTTATTGAAAATCAATTTGATAACATAGTTTCATCACGTAATTCCTGTACAGAAAAGTATAAATAAATCAATAAATTGAGAATGAAAATTGTAAAAAGAAATTAGTTTCGTCCAAATTATTTCATCCTCAGAGATGAGGATCCCCGTTGTGATAAACCTGCAAAACGACAGTCGAATAATATTGCTTAATTTGGGGTACCCCACTTTCCCTATGTCTGTCACACGACATTCCGCAGGTGGTATTGACAACAGATAACCTTTTCCTGCATTTAACGAACTGCTGGAACCCACTTTGGCTCAAAATGGTGGTTTTGGCACGTACAGAACCGGGTGGGGGGGGGGGGGGGCGTAGGAGAGGTGGGGGAGTGCGTTGAAAATATGCTGTGGGGGCTGCCCCTTCCCTTAAAATAAAAATATAAAACATAATGAATTGCGTTTTTCGAGGGGTGGGATTGCAAGTGTGTAGACTATTCAATCAGAAACACAACAAACATGGAAATTTAAATGCAGGTATTTTGCTCATGGCTACACCTTCCATGTCGGCACGCAATATCACACACCACAGACCTATAACGGCAACGCAGGGTCTGGATATCTTAGGCCTAGTAACAACAATTCAATCGTTGTTTTTTTCCTCACTACATTGCGAGAATTGCAAGAACTTCGGTCTCCTTTTCGATCAAGTGAAGGTACATCGTCATTTATGTACTTAATAGTCCTAAAAATAACATTACTGTACTACTGCCATATTCTTACGTAACCCTCCCCCTTTGGTCCGTGGGTTCAACAACTGTTTCATGTCGTTTCTTTTCACAAGTCGGTTTTAAAGTTACTTGGCAGTTGTATCCTTAATATCAACCCCAAGCATTAAGTTGTTATAGATAATCAGTCCGATGGAAATAGTAAAGTCTTTGATTACTGCAAAAATCCGAAGATCATTTCCAGTTTGCCTCTGACCCGTGTCCCAGTTTTGAAGTTGTTATTACTCATTCATCATTAATGAATAAACAAACTATTCCCTGGCCGTTTGCATCTGATTCAGTTTCAAACAAAATGTTTCTCTGCAAGATTGGTACTGATTATGACCTCTATAATCATTTAGCTTTCAGATTCAAACAAATGTTTGTTCTTGATATAAATCAACCTGTATCTTGTATAGTGAGCTAGTGAAACGTCAAGTGAGTAAATCTATACACTAGAATAAACACTGCAGTTGTTTTATTTCAGGAATTAAATATTAAAAATGAATTTTCATTTATTGCGTATCAAATTTGAAATCTCTTAATGGCCTCCGACGAGTGATCAATTATTGATAATTAAATCTATAAAGGGAAATAATCTCAACATACCGAGTACTCAATCAGTCATTTTTAACATTTTTGTTTTTTATTTCATGATAAATATTCTATAAAATATTGCACTTTTTAAACCGTAAAAGTTCCTTGTCAAATTACCACCGTTTGTTTTGAATAGCAATGTCAAGATCAGAAAGTTTAGAAATGTAAATAATAACAATGGGAGACCTTGGAACAATAGGTGGCAGCAGACTTACCAGGTAATATTGTCATTGGTGCGCCACACTATAAAAAGGCTTCCCTTAGCAACCAATGCTAAATGCTAAAAGACTCAAAATATATTTTATATTTTATATATTTATTAGAGTCTCTCAGCCTCTAGAAAACAAATCAAACATATTTTCTGATAAACTAAACTTCATGTTTTTTTCTTTTCAATTTTTAGTGGGTTAGCTGATAGTTTTCGGTATAAGCTCATCATAAATAAACACCCCTAAATAGTAAATTGGCCAGACTCCATCTTGGAAAAAACGACCCTACACCTTTTAGTAAAAAAGGGCCATTTTTTTAGAGGGCCAGTGTACCCAAAATGCTCCAGGTTGAAGGTCAACGATCCCAGGGGAACAATATCGGACCATTCTCAAACAATCCATAAATGCCATGACCTTCAAATTTTTGATTTACAGAAAAAGTTTTTTTAGTGAGGCTTCGTATGGTTTTCTCTCTAATTAGTGCAGTGCATCCTCATTGTTTCCGTAAAATGAGCATGCGCATAATTCCGAGAACAATGGATATACTTGGTTAAAGTCTGCTGCCACCTAGCGGTCCTCAAAAGTCTCCCATTATTTTTTGTAAGAGTCCCTTGAACTGAAAAGTTCATACTTTATTTAATGAACAACCGGAATGTGAATGTGTTAATATTCTTTAGAAAATATCTACAAAATATGTATTCCTGTCTCCAAAAAAATACAGTTATTTACATTGAAAAGTACTTTAATTGTAGTACACAGTTTAATGGAAGCTGTATGTAGGTGGCGGGAATGGTGCGTTAATGCAGCTGTTTGAGCACGTGGGGGCGCTGTTTGAGACAACAGAGTTCTGAAGGTTTGAGCAAGTTCGAGTGCGCACTAAAGGTCGACCATCTTGACGGGAACCAGGCTGGTTGACCATTGGTTGACCGCTGTGGTCGACCATTTGGAACCAGCCCTCAGGACCTTGGTTTCTTCCCTGGTCCCGGTAGGCTTGTTTCATATCAACCTGTCTGGAGCGCTGAAGGGAACCAGTGACGAAATTGCGGAATGGCGGAAAGTCATGGAAGTGCACGCATCAGTGCCGACAAAGAATTGTGTTTAAACTAGACCACCTAGCGGGTCGTTCAAGTGTGTACGTCACTGCGCATGTGCATTGCTAGTCAGTGGTCAACCACAGTTGGACCAAATGTGCACACTCCAACTTGCTCTTTGTTAAAGACGCAGTGATAAAATTGCCCATTGGGGTCAATGTGGGGAAAAACTTCTGAAATGGCGTCATAATACATGCCACATATTCTTGATTGAAAACAGGTTTTACTAAATTGCAATTGCTATTTAAAGCAAGTCATAATGTATTTTGAAACTGTCAAAGCCAATCTCATTATCAATTTAACAAACACCAATAAACAATTTCTTGAAACTTAAAATCGACTGGGCCACTTTGAATCGTCTCTCCACAGACAACATATCAAGACCTTTTTCATGAGCAGCCATATTGTATTTTTCCAAATAACTTGCCCCTTTTTTCTATAAAATCAGTGTTCATTTTCGCGAGAGGACAAGAAGCTTGAAGAGATGAAAGTCTGACGGGGCCCTTCATACTACTGAAACTTATAATACTGTTAGGATTTGCTCTCAACTGGAATTTTTTTTATAAACTAGTAAAACTGTTAATGATTATTGTCAATAAAGTTTGAAGTTGCTGGTGATAGCTTGCTGGATTTTCCGCAAAAAAAAAGCAGAAGAAGTAAACAAAAATCATCCATGAAATATATTTGTCCCACATCCGAGGATATCTAAATCTTTGTCACAAATAGTCGATGAAACGTAGTGGTCTCCGCCAGGGGAATATATATTACCCATAGTGCCCCCTTGTCCGCCATTTCCGGAAGCTCCTACAGGACTTCCGTAAGTGTACATCCGGGTATTTTGTGACGTAAACCCAATGGCTGGATAGATGTCATCAGTCGGTGGCTCGTTCGCGCAGTCCATTCTTGCATGATGGTGCGTTTGATGTTGCTGGATGTGGTTTTGGTGGGTGATATATTGGCAGTGATAGTTTGTGTTTCTCGGCAGAGGGCCGTTAGTGACGGGCATGTTTTCAAAATGGCGCCCGTATCCATTGGACATGTCCCCGTACATGTTGTCATCCTGCGGGAGCCTTGTGATGTCCGGTCCGGAGAAGTTCGCCGTGTTGTAGTTCTCATCCACGGAAGTATTTCCCGAGTGTTCTGCGTAACTGCATCCGTTACCGTCGTAGTAAGACGAGTCGTACTGCGCCCTCTGTGGCCAGACACTGTAACTGCTCCGGTTCTCCTCTGGCAGCAACGTGCGCGGGTTGAGTTGCATAGCGCCCGCCACGAGGTTCGTCGTCGGCTGTGAAAGCCCTTTTGACAGAGTCTGCGCAAAGGCAACTGTATCTGGCACAGACCCGGTCTTCAAGATATCAGCCAACGCAGTGATGTAGTTCTTAGCCAGTCTTAGCGTCTCTATCTTAGAGAGTTTCTGGGTTTTAGAGTAACAAGGGACGACCCGTCGCAGGCGGTCCAGGGCGTCGTTAAGTCCGTGCATGCGGTTCCTCTCCCGCGTGTTTGCCTTCACGCGTCTCATCTTAAACTTCTGCACTCTGGCTTTTGTCATCTTCTTTTTCTTTGGACCTCGTTTCTTTGGCGGGGGTTTTTCACCGTTCTCGTCCAGACCTTTCTGGCGTTTTCTCGACTTGGAACTCTTGCTCTTCGACGGCGACGATTCCAGATTGCTGTGGCTGACGTCATCGTTGACGTCGTCGTTGACGTCATCTGCGGCCTCATCCCCAGTCTCGGTGTCGTCCTCCACTAGGAGCATTGTGTTGAGGGTTTCCGTGAATGATGACGTCACTTGTTGGTCTCGTAAAGGCTTGCTTGTGGTCAGCGTTGGCATGACGTTGTTAAAAAACTGTTAAAAGAAAGCAAACGTGGGTTTTTTTTATAGGTGAGAAAGGCAGTTGAGAAATCTTACAATCTCTTCAAAATTGCACAAAATCCCTTCTGACGAAAAAAAAAATAAAAATTATGAATATGAAAACTTTAAGCGTTGACTTGTAATTACGCTTGGTTGATTGGTTTTGTTTAATAAGATATCATTTGAAATCTTCGGAGACCATAAATATGAGGCAGGATTCAAATACGTTCTTCGAATACGCGAGAGCATTTCAGACAATATTTAGAAAATCAGACGCGGATAAAAAATTACGTCCAGTAAAGTTCTAGTTTTAAAAAAACACACGTATTTTGGTAATTTATTCGTATTTTAAATTGTGCTCATCTACATAGGCCTTGTTTAGCGCTTTGGGACCTCTTTGTGACATCTGGATTTTTATTCTAATGTTATTGTGTTTCATGTGTTTATTTATAATTGTTTACCGAAATGTTTAATCTATCGAATATTTAAATAAGGTATGTGGCATGTATTTAAAAACTATAAACAAAACTAATAGTAAGAAACTTCTTCATCTTGTACTGTTTTTATTTTGATGGTTTTGGCTCCATTTTATTTAGGTGTTTTATGTATTTGCATTGATTAACAGATGACAATTTATTCGGTTATGTAACTTGGGTTTATTTCCCTGCATTTTCAACCACCAATTACCATGACTTGATCGATGTTAATTTAGTTACCCACCCATTCCCGTTCGGCCCATTGGTTGCGGCGGTTGTGCATTGGGACTCCTGACGACAGTGGTTATGTAAGACGCAACGCCCAGGTCACATTTACCGGCATGGGATTGTTTTAATTAACGAGCCACAGAGAGTGCCAGTCAAGCATACACCTTTAAATTTACTGCCATAAAATATTAAATTGTGCAGGCCACACAAGGCCCATTAAGGGCATTTTCTTGCCACTTCGTTCCTTATTATTAAGATTGTGTTCCAATGTTTGACTGTGTGCTGAAGACATTTCGTTCCACAGCATGTATTGCGTGTTGCGATTCATCGTGAGTGAAAAGCGCAGTTACTGGAAACCACCAGTGTCAAGTTCCGGCGTGGTCTTGTTTTAGGAACGGGGAATAATGGCTACGTGAAGTTCATAAATGGGTGTAGCTTCGCCTTATTCCAACGTAAACTACAAACAGATGCACTTTTTTTCCACTCTGTAACCGTGAATGGAAGAACTGTTGAATATAAGAAATACTGTCCCGAAATGATATTCTGTGCATGAGTTGTGTGCCTGTGTCCATTGTTATGGCATGCTGTGCATGGAACGAAACATTGTAACCATGCATCACAGCTGTGGCTCGAGTACTTTGAAATGTTCCCTGATATCTGAGTACCAATTTTCTCTGTAAAGTGTAATTTACAATCAGTGAAAATAAAACGGACATCATCGATACTAAAAAAAAATCTAAAAACGAAATAACAAACCACGACGAAAACGAACATGAGAGTAACAACACCACCACTATCATCAGCAGCAACAACGACGACGACAACAACAACAACAACAACAACGACGACGACGACGACAGCAACAAAAACATCATTATCAACATCAACATCAACAACAATTACAAGAACACAAACAATATCATCATCTAAATCGACGAGAACGGCAGAAGCAGTACTAACAAAAACGACAATAACAACAATGACAACAACGATATTGACAATGACATAGGCAATGACTGTGACAACGACAACAGCAGCAGCAGCAACAACAGCCACAGCAACCACAACAACCACCACAACAACAACAACCACAACTACAACAACAACAACAACAACAACAACAACAACAACAACAACAACAACAACAACAACAACAACAACAACAACAACGCTCTCATTATTTATTCCAACAATGTTCCAGTCAGGTTCATCTTCTGGGTTTTTTAAGTATTTACCGCCAGCGGCTCTCATCAAAGAAGCTAGTTCTGTGACATGGTTTACTTATCCATCTGTAGATTAATTCCTTCTCAATGCAACAACCACAGACAAGGACAGAAACAAACATGTGCGAGTTGAAGGTTTTGTTTCATCGCATCATTAGGTTTGGGGTATTAATTCAGCGGGTTTGGGATATTAATTCTAACGTTGAAATGGATCGTTAGATCCCATTGGCCCATTTCATAATCAACGTATAAAGAATATAACTTCTCCTGTAAAATGAATCAACAGCTTGAGGGGACATAACTTCGCGGGTACCCTGCTGATATCGCTGCGGCCATTGGGCATCTTTTATCAAATCTGACACACACACACACACATGAACGCTACACCTGGTATTGAGTTGGCACTATTGGCAAAGTTTATAGGATACTGAAATGTTCTTCAAATATGTTGTCAGCTTTCCAAGAAAGGACCAATTTACAGGTCAAGAGAAATAAACAAATGACATAAAATCATTTACACGCAATAAGATAAGCAAGGGGAATGTTCGCAATTTCGTATCATGATACAAACTAAGAGGCTTGTATGTTTTTTGTTTTTTTTAACTTTAGTATAATTATTATTGATTTGTTTCAATGATGTGGACTCCTTCAGTGGCGAGTATTACACAATTCCTTGTGTTCAACCAGTTGTTATTCGTCAAAAAGGTTTTGCATCTTTTCGATAATTTAAGAATGATATATGGGCGTTTATCTTTTTATATTAGTGGCAAATTTCTCCCCTTTTCTTTTCCTTTGTTAATGCTGACAACAGAAGCAAAAGTCTAGCTTAAAATGGCTTTTCTTCAAGTGTGCTCCCATAGTACTGCGTTTCATAAGATCTCGATCATATTTTTTGGATTTAGTCAATGGTTCCAAATGCGCGCCTTAAGATTTCTCAATGTCAGCGATAGTGATTTGGCATGACCGATGTGCGAACACAACTGCTTCCTTCCTGCATCCACAGCAGAAGGAGCAACAAAAGACACACATCCGATGACATAGAAACTGCATCCTAGCCTCATCATTATGCTTCTCTATACATTGCCCCATCTGTCACTACACCCCGCTAATAGGGTCGTTCCCGCCACAATTTATAGGCTCTGGTCTCCATTAAAAAAAAAAAAAAAAAAAATGAAACACACACACAGACACACACACACAAAACAACAACAACGAGTTCTCTTGTTTCCCCTTTTCTTTTTTTCCCCGTCTCTACACCCCGGACAAGAGGCGAGAAACCGCGTTGTATACAGTGGGTGCAAAGTCAGTCTTGAGCGGGGGGGACAAAGATAGCGAGTGGAAGTCATCACACGAAGCTAATTGACGTCCAGTTGCTGAGGGGGGGGGGGGAGTTCTGGGCGACCGAGGTTGCTAGGTAATAGTGTTGGTATAGAGTTGTCGTCCAGGCAGCGTTTTAGTTACAACACAATCTTTCACTCTCTGGTAGTATACCGGGGGAGAGAGAGAGAGTGAATTCTCGTTACAAGCAGACAATCTTTGTTCAACACGAAGCTTATCCATTATTTTGTTTCTTCTCGAAACTGCGTCCCACGAATTATGCTCGAACGGTATCAAAGGTTAAACTACTCTTGGTAGAAGATTGTTGTACAATACGGTATGGACTCAATTTGTTGCATTATTGGAGTTGTTCTTAATGTGTGCTGTACATTTTGGTCGTAGTCCAGTTTGACATTGTGGAGGAATGTTTGGAGAAATTTCCACGGGTCATTTTCTAAACTGTTGAAATGAAACCGAGTATTACGCACACAGTTTTTCGTCCCTTCTTCGGTAATATTTTTTTTAATCCTACAAATCTAATTCAGCATTTCTCACGAAAGTACGTGAAAAAAAAAACATAAATAAATCGTTAACCCAACCAAATAGAGCCTGTAATGAAACTCGATGGCAACATTAGTTTGTCATAAAGTCTGATACGAAAATTATGCGACTTGATCCACTTAGCGAAATGGCGGCAAAACAGTCACCGAACGGCTATTTTTTTTTTTAATTATATACATTTTGTCGGTCTCCATTAATCAAAGCACCATAATGAACTTCCCATATCAGCATCATCCATCACAAGAGCAAAACTGAAGCACACAGCAATTCAATACTTAAGTGTTTTCCGCCCGGAACAAAATTATCAAATTAAAAAAAAAAAAAAAAAAAAAAAAAGGAGCAGTTTTAAAGGGTAAGACTACCATTGGTATTTCCCTGTATTATTGTGTGAACGGTTTAAAGGGGCTTTGTCGTCATGATTATAGCAGGTCTGTGGATGTGCATAGACATATGAACTCTCACCAAGATACTGCACACGCGCGCGCTTGCTGTCAAACCACAAAGGGTGCTGTCTTTGTCAAACTGTGATGTGACTGCCGGCGCGCACGCGCGCGTAGCAACTGGGTTGTTAATTTTACTGCTTTATTCATGACGACACTGCCCCTTTAAAGCCGGAAGACACTTGACCGCGAAACAGTTTGCCAAAATGAAAAGTTACTTCGTATATGCAACAATTACTATTTAAGTTGACAAGAGAGGGTAAAACAATTCATCAGTTTAAACGAGACGGATTATTTTTTTATTCCAGAAGTTTTCTGGTGAGCAAGTTGCAAACTAACATAAAATAATAAACACAAGAATTTGCTACGCCTATACAATGTGGATGGTTGAGACGATATCTACCAAAGATGCAAGGCTGCGTTGAAAGTAATGGACATCAAGTGTGATTTTGATACATTCTCGAAAGTTGTGTATTATTATTAATATTATTATTATTACTATTATTATTGTTATTATCGTTATTATTATGAATCAAGAAAACATTTATTTTTGGTGGGCCGAGTAGTTTATCGTGAAAACTGAACGAAATTTATCATTTCATAATCCACATCCTCTGACGAAGAGTCCAATTTACTTTCAGATGTAAACACAAAAATAACCACACCCTCTGAAGTTCCAAAAATTACTTAAATTTACTGTACTTTTCGAGAGCAACAAAATAAATAAATAAATAAATAAATAAATAAATAAAATAAAAAAAATCGCATGAAACGGGTATTAATTGATATCAAAATCGTTCGCGTTCATAACAGTCACAACAGTGATTAAATTCATTGCAATGCTCCAGAACAATTTGGCCTCGATAATTATCTTGACTCCATCCGTCAAACCACTAAGTCATTAATCTCAACTAATCATCAAACCCTCGGTTGCAATTGGTTTCCGCCGGTCGCCAGACTCTCTCGTTTCTTGCAATCTCTCCTCTACACACAGTCGGGCACCACTTCCAAACCGGTTAATTATTATCGAACGAACCCACAAGAGCCGCGGAAATGGGTTGAAAGTGTCATTGACTTGAGTGACACGGGACAGAGGGGAAACTCGGCGGAAATGTCACCGGTAAGAAATGACACTCGGCTGGGGGTTCGGCTGGAGTGCCTTAGGAGTGGGATGGTTGAGACAGGGAAATTGGTTTGGGATTGTTTGATCAGATGGGCGAGTGGGGGAGGGGGGTATATGTTCGTGGATGGGGGATGTGCAGGGTGCATTCCTAAAAACAAAGAGGGTACGCACTTCGACCGACGACCGACCGGAGTAATGTGAACGGCCGGGGAAACTTCTTTGCGGCTAAAGGGAAGTTAGTGGGTTTAGCAACTGGTCAAAAGATTACAAATTTGTGACTGGAAAGGAACATGTCCGACAACACATCATGTTAAACAGAGGTAATGTGTCACGGGAAGATATACGTTCAACCAACCAACAGGATTCAGCAGCAGACACGTGCAGACAAAATTGAGCAATCAGCGTGTCAAGAGACAAGACAATCTGACAGATTGTTCCAGCTCCTGCAAAGTTAACCCCCATCGAAGAGCAGCAAGAGACACAAGTTGTCAATATACAGAGTTATACTTTCACCCACTCCCTTTTTGTTTTTTCTTAAAGACAATACCGTGGCAAATAAAGAAAACCCAAAGTCCCGCGAGATCACGCAGTCATCTCACGTTGGTTCTTTGTCTTTGTTGTGACTCATCCCGACCGCCGAACAATAGATTCTTCCCCCAAAATGACTCATTACGCCGTGATGGATTGTTCATGGCTACGCCTCGGCCAGATTCTGACACTTTCCCCCACTTTTTTGCTGAATAATTCACGCGCCGAAAAAAAATATCTCCCGTGTGTATAGTCAGTAATTAGCTCTGTTGTTAAAATAAGACTCTCTTTTTTGTTCATAAACACGGGAGCGCGTCTGCATCGTTCTCCCGCCCTATGCATTATTATGACTCCCCCGTGGCGCTTCAAGTTCTTCGCTGTGACAGAAGATAGATCCACGGTTTCGCCCATCAGCCTCGCTCTCAAAAAGACACAACATCTCATAAAAAACCAAGAGCCAATTTCTCTCTCCAACACAGCGGGAGACAAGATAATTGAGAGAATGGGCAGTCGTGCGGCACACGTAATAACTAGAAACTGGAGAATATTCGCTACCCACCCAAGCATGACCTGGTAACGTTTTACTTACACAACTTCAATTTCCACATCCAATTTTTGCAGACAATACTTTTTTTAGCGGGTGGGGGGATCTTGCTTTGTTCTTAAGATATACCGGATACAAGTCTATTTGATTTACAGGTTACACTTAAGGCTGACAAACTATTATTATACCATTGAGCATTCACTATAACCCCGTCTATTACCGGTAAAAATATATATCTATCAAATGGCCTACTTGCCAAGTTGCTGTTCCTAAAATGTACTAATAATATGGTTTACCGCTAATTATAACCCGAGTTATAAATTTAATTATTATTTATTATTATTATTTATTATTATTTAGTTCCCCCCCCCCCTTTTTTAAAGTATGTCATAATCTTTGGTTTCTACATGTATAGACAACATAGATGTGTGCAAAACTCTCCTGACATAAGTCATAACACATACAAACTCAGCCCCGAAATACAGTTTCACTTTCATGACGGTTGAACGCTGCCAAAAAACCTCAACAGTTTTGTTACAACTAGGTTTGACGGGGGGAAAAGGACTTAGATTGTAATTGTTGCTAATTGGGCGTTAAGATGCTGGGCGCAATAGTCAATTATATGAAGCGTAAGTAATAATTAATCTTCTTCGTTTATGATAATATATTTTCTTTAATATAGGAACCAGAGCGTGCAATTTCGGATGTAGCATGACCTCATACCTAGCTGGTCTCTCATTTCATGGAAATAATTTCTGCGGTTAAATTTGATGAAAGATTATGCATAACTTTATTATTATTATTATTATTATTTTGTCTTTCGTCTGGCCATTCTTTTTTTTCAATGTGGAGACGACCATCGACCAGCTTTCACAATAGTAATAACCGACCTTAGTATTTCCCCGTTTCACTACAGGGTGTGTCACAGCACACAAACGTTTGTTTTATTTGTTAACTAATGTATATTTAAATTCAAATCGTTCAAATTATGTTTTATATCTGCTGTGACCGATTGGGTAACACCTCGCTCGTTTCAAACTTACTATTATTCTACCATAATAAGTTTCCCCTGTGTTCGGCTGAATTGGTGTTTACCTCCCGAAGGGAAATGAGTGATTTAGATGCTGTAATTTGTATAAATTAATGTGATGATTAAATTAATGTGAAATCATATTCAGTTATAAATGTAGAAATGAAGAATTCATTTTAGTTGAGAATTTTGAAGGTTTTCTTCGTCGTCCATGCATTTTGTTTTGAGGAATGGCACGCGCACTGATTTTACTTGCAAATCCAATGATTATGGGGTTACATTTTTATTTATTTAATAATCTCAATGTACCGTCACAAGAGATCAGCTAAAAAGGACCTTACACACGTGGTCATCGGATAAATCCAGGGTAATATA